>JAOVYU010021852.1:0-11620 GCA_025674565.1 Synodontis membranacea
GGCTCCCGGTATACATCTAACTAAAGCTGCTGGTGCCCCTAAAGGCCTAGCTAAATTCACGTGCCTTAAGATGGAGTTTACTATAACCAGAGCTCTTTCTTTCTCGTTGCATTAGCTTTGGCTCTGCGATTATGCCGCCGAGTCGTCACCCATTCCCCCCCGCTGTGAGGGCTCTAATGCCGGAGTTGGGGGATTAATAACTCCTCCTAAGGCATCCAGACTTCCCCCTACAGACATTACACTGCTCTCACTCTCACTAACTCTCTCTAGGGTCTCTAATGCTGCAATCTTCTTCTTCAGAAAGCTAACTATTGTACACTTATTACAGATAAAATTATTACTAACGACAGAGGAATAATGACTAAACATGTATGTTATGATGTATATTTACCGTATCGTAGCCGAAGATTTGTTGATGTTATTTTCAGTAAATACGGTGTCACTGGCGTCCACGTGCTGCATTTGGAGAGGAGAAAAAAGCACGCTCTATGAAATATAAGAAAATATAACAGAAGGGAAAAAAAATGGAGAGATGGGCAAAATTATAGATAAATAACAGATAAAATAATATGATTTAAACGCCGACAGCAGGAAACTCCTGGCAAACGATTTGAAAACAGAAAACAGGAGAACAGCAGAGAAGACATTAGTCATAGTCGAATCCATTCGAATCCATTGTGGTGATGTACAGAATTAAAATAATGAAAACTGCATCACTGTCCAAATATTTATGGGCCTGACTGTAAGCACCCCATATGAGGGACGCTTGGCTCGTCTCAGCCACAGTGTCTTCCACACATTCTAAAGTAACCAAACAGGAGTGCTCAGAGGTGTACAATTTTTACCTTCAGTGTAAATTTATGAGTAAATATTTGTTAAATGTTGAGTAAATATTGACTTTAGAAAGTTTAGTATGAGAAAAATTAAAGAACTTTTGCTATTATGTCAGTTTCTTTTGTATGCACAATATTTTACTTACCCTAATTGTTTATTATTATAATCCCACAAGCAGTGTTTCTTGTAAGGATAGAGTTTCTGCTCATTAAGTAAATGGTTAGTTAATATTACTACATGCATTCCAATTTGGTTGGTTTGTAAACGGACAAAGTGTCTAAGGGCTGGCACTCGGGCTCAGTAGGTAGTGTGTGCATTTTTAACACTTCTTGCATTGAGTGTTCACCTCTCTATATCATGTGTGTTAAAACAGTGTGCACATGTCTTTAGTGGTGTTTCACGCAGAACCTTTATTCTAAACTTTAAATCTGTAAACTTTAAATCATTTACAGACAATTTACATGTTTTTTTTTTTTAGTCCTTAAAAATCTCATTACAGCAACAGTCTGAAAACATCAAAACCATTAAAAAAAGCCAATACATTTTCACATTTCAAGAAGAAGAACAGGCCCCCCTCGCTTTGTCATGGCGCCTCTTATGTGACCTTGGAACTGCTACAACACACAGAGAAATGTATCAAATGAACCATTTGATACATTTGAACCATTGACCCATCCTTGAGTGGACACGAACCACCAAACTTTCAATGCAGCCGAACTTGCTAACCTATTACGCCACAACGATAAGCACTCCCTTATCAGTAAGCCTCCCTGTTTCAGTAACCGAACAAAGAACAAAGGAACATCTCTGGTGAGAAACTGTATGCTACTTCTATCTAAAGTACACATAATAATACAATTTTATTAAGACTCGATCCCTTTAATAAATGCATCACACACAACAGAGGATACGTTTAAGAAGAACTGTTTTCCTTTGAACAAAAAGCCCTTGCTGAACTCTTTCAATTCACAGTCAGCACTACAGACTATAGACCCACACACAGTCTTGTAGTTTATTTGTATGACAAACTATAAACAAGTCACTGCTCAACACTTGGAACAGCCCTAATAAAAACCTCCAGGTTAGACAAAGAGATTGAATCCACTTAAAACCTACAAAGCTTATTCCGTATTATATTCTTAGAAAAGAGGACTCTTCTCTGGTTCTTTTAGCTTCTATGAGCATTTGGATCCTTCTCTGACAGGGAAACCCTCTGTTGTTGTCATGGTCGTGTATGTAGAGATAAGAGAGGGACGCACTTGCAGGTGTGTGTAACGGAGTGGAAATGTATTGTTATTATTGCTAGGTATGAGTGTGAATTCTAACAAAATATTGTAATTTTGAAATGCACTCAATGTGTATTTATTTAAGTCTTTTAAAGCCTTCACCATTTGGGTCTTTTAATATGAACAGACTTCTCTTTGGTTTAACGTGTACGCAAATAACCACCTGCAGGAGAGCGAGAAGGTGTTGCTGCAGGTAGAACGCATGAATGTGGCTCTGTGAAATAATTTATAAGAAACTGTATTTTTGAGCACATAAGCATTTTGGTTAAGTTACTGCATGTTGTTGTATAATTTTCTTTGTTCTTCTGCTGTTTTATTTTTAAGAAATATTTTGTTACTGAATTATATATGTATTTTTGGCTTATTGTTTCCTTTTTTTAGACGGACCACTGTCAGGAATAACCCAGAGACGGATGCAATTGCGGTAATATAAGAGTTTATTGAGAAGTAGTAGAAGAAAGGAACTGAGTAAGGAGTAGCTTAGAAGAGAAGTAACTGAGTAGAAACTGGTGATGGTTCCAACTGATCCTCTGTAGTCACATAGGGTAGGGTATATGCAGGACATGGAGATCCAGGGAACCCTCCGCAGGCAGAGATGTGCTCGAGTAATCCTGGGGATGAGTCAGGTAATACTCGCACCAGATATAGAATACTCAAACAGGAGACAGGGAGATTGATAAGAGGCCGTAAGTCCTCCTGGAACACAATCAGAGATACTTAGAGGAAAACACACAGGAATAGACATGAAAAATCATCAGCGATACTGTGAAGGTAATAATCATAATCTTCATGAAACATGGTCCGAGAGATCTTTGGGAACATAGTCATAAATCTTCGTGAAGCATAGTCAGAGATACTTTGGAGGGCATTATCATAATCTTCGTGAAACATAGTCCGTAATACTCATGAAATCATAGCACATGAATGTCAGGCCACCGCGAGACTTGGTACTCATGAAACAGTGTCAATAGTATTCATGGAAACATAGTTCGTATACTTCATGAAAACATTGTCCATACAATTCATACTTCAGGAACTTCATGGAAACATGATTTAGAATCGTCATGAAACATAGTCAGTGAACTCCATCGAAAAATAGTTCAGAAATTTCCTGAAAACATCATCAGTGATTAATCCTGGAAACATGGTTCGTGATCTTCATGAAAACATAGGCAGTGATTCGTAATCCTCTTGAAGCATAGTTATAAATCTTCGTGGAAACAGAAACGCCAGGCCTCCATGCAGGGAGGAACAAATACTCACGAGAAGACCCAGAAGTAGACTGGGAAAATACTTCAGTGAAGAATGCAGGGGCAAAAAGCTGGCGTCGGGAAAATGTGAGAGGCTCAGCAAAACGACACGGAGTGGCAAAATTGCTTGGCACCGACTCTAACTTGCGAGCGCCTTAAATATCCTGAGCGGATGAGCAGCAGGTGCATCGCATCAGAACTCGGGCGAGCTGGTGCGCCGGCGTGTCGCCGCCTTCTTGGTTGTAGTCGTTGGCGGCTGGGAATTGTAGTCCATGGCGTGCAGGTGCGCGTCGTCGCTGGTGTTACTCGGCACGGGCGTGACAACCACAAGTGTGCTGCCAGATTATTAATGGTTTTATTTTTCATAAGTGTGGGAAAATGAGAATTATTTTTGTTATATAGTTGTTATATTTGTTATGTAGTGTTATTTTAATTAGAGAGAATGTTGGCGGATGAACACCATTTTGGGTGCAGCGCACTGGTGAGCACATGCATCGGCCATTTTAAGTTTTACATTCCGCTTAAGTTATCCTTTAAGTATTATCTTAGTGCAGTATTTTAATGTGGTTTTATCATTTAATTGATTGCCTTTTTTGTTAATTGAATTAATGTATTCATACTAAGCAGCAGAGCGAGAAGGTGTTCCTGCAGACAGACCACAAGTGCGCTGCCAGATTATTAATGGTTTTATTTTTCATCTGTGCAGAATAAACAGTTTTCTGTGACTCCAGCCATCTCCTTGTTGATTTCTACAGCATGCAGTGTGTTCAAGACAAAAATGTCAGTTATCAATAAATGTTAATTGATGAACATTGGTAATGCTCCTTTTGAAGGAAGGTCCTCACATGGGTGCTGGTGAGAGAGGAGTGGAGCTGGTTACATGTGGATGTTTCTTTAATGTCAAAGCAAAAAAACAGGGAAACCAAGAAAAACTGGTAAATGCAAATAATGGACATGCCTTGTAGAGCAAAGAATTCGAGACACGGAGCTTCGTCAGAAGTAATCCATGGAAGACAGACTCTAAACAACAGTGTTCAATAATCCACACAGGTAAAAGCCCCACCTGGCGGTAATCCCCGGAAAAAAACGGAAAACCAAATCCAAATAGAAGAAGCAAACAGAATCCTCAGCGGGCTGCAGCGGCACACTCAGCAGGAGGCACACATCTGGAGGGAGGGAAAAAAATGACAAAAATAGACTAACGTGGAGGCGATCAAGATCAAGCAGAAATCGCCACTACACACACACACTAGGAATGAAAGTGACAGACACGAGGAAAGATCAGATCTGGGTGGTAGAAATAGAACACGGCACAGGTGAAACCAATGTGGGTAGGAAGTGATTCAAACAGAGAGTGAAGCCCTAGCGAGGGGGCATGAAGTGTACGTCAAATGTTTTTTGGTACTTTTCTCTGAGAATTTTGCCCCTAGTATACTAGATAAAAACAATAACTTAAAAAAATCTCTTAAAGCGCTGAGTGTCTACTTTCAAATGAGCTATTAACTACTACTATGCAGTGTGACATGACAAATATATTCAGTGCTGAACACAGCCACCCCCAAAACAGATGGAAATTCCATTTTTTGGCCACTGGTAAAAATGGTTAATTTTGGTATTAATATTAAATAGGAATCTAAGATTATTTTTGTTATCTTCTATTAGGGAGGAGAGGTATGATGATCTAGCTGCACTAAGAGCTTTCCTATAGCTCAGGAGGCTCGCTTTCCATTCTAAGTGGAATACTGTCACTTTAGTTTGACGCCATTCACATTCTAATTTCTGAGTTGTCTGTTTTAGGGTGTGTGTGTGATCATTATACCAGAGTGCTATTTTTTTCTCTCTCTAATTATTTTTCTTTGTGGAACATTTAGTACATTATGTAGCATATAGTGAAATGCTGAGTCTAAATATTTACTTGCCTGATCACATTCTGTTGAGTTTGATGACGATTCAATTAAAGTTGATAATTCTGAGAGATTATTGATAAAACTGTGTGCAGTAGGTGACATGAACGTTCGTTTGGCATCATAGTATGGCAAGGTGCATATACTATAACTAAGACACATTTTAAAAGAGATGAGATAATGATCTGAGATAAATTCAGATTGCGGAAGATGTCTTTGCACTGTGGGAGGAAACCCACACAGTCACAATGAGTACATGTAAACTCCACACAGAAAGGCCCAATTTTTCACCAGCTCCAAACCACTGCATCACCATGACACTCCAGTAGGCAATATGATTAATAGTTTTTAAAGACTATGACCTATTTTTTTACACATGGATTTTTGAGGTAGATTAAAAGCACGTTAGTAAGCATCTCTGGATATGGCCTTTTACCAAATGCTGTGAATGTAACTGTAGCATTCACAGTGAATTCAGCAAATATCAGCACTTTGGTCCCTTCAATTTTGCCCACTGTATTTTATAAACTTAATTTAAAGTGAATTAAATTATTTTTGTCCATTAATATGCACAGTAATCTATAATGACAAAGGAAAAACAAACATTAGGGTTTGTTTTTTGTTTGTTAACTTAAAATAGTCTCATAAAAAATCAATAAAATCATTCTTAAATCATTAGTTTGTAGTACACTACTCTGTCCTTTGGGATAAGGGTCTACCAACTTAGCACATCATAATTTGCCAATTTTATTCCACTCCTCCACGCAAAAGTGCATCATTCCACAGATTTTTGATAGTATTTAGATTTGAGCTCTCACTGGGTCATTCCAAAATGACTGGAGCCATTCCTCTTTTATTGCTATTTTGAGCATTGATTGCTATTTGCAGCCCTGATTTCATCCAATTTGAACGGATCCCCTGACCTAGTTTAAGAGAAGCAGCCCCATAGCATGATGCTGCCACCACCATGCTTCAGCTTATTTAATTATGCCGAAGGTTCATAAAACACAGGACTCAAAAGTTACGCTTCTTTATTTCCTTATATTTATTTCATTATTACATAATGCTTATAATGCTTAATACACTAATTTGGTCATTAAGTGATTTTCAAACCCTACATTTAAATAAATTACTGAATTATGAATTAAAGCTGCTAAAATCAATATTTTTTACAATCTGAAAAAGCAGAAAAAATGGGTAATGTTTGTCGGGATCACTAACGTTTTCAGCTCATGTGTTTCACTTTCAGGCCACCTAAAGAATATTTTCTGTGCAGGCTGACAAACGATTTCTCCTGATGAAGTCAGGTAAACTTTTCCATTATTGTCAACTGATTTTAATAAAACCTTGTTTTGTGTGGAAAAAACCTAAACAGAAACAGTAGCTAATATTGTTTAGTTGTGTAGCTAATATACAGAAAGGTCTGGAGTGTTACTATTTAATGCGATAGTATGGACAGGGTGTGTCATGAATCCATTAGCTGTGAATAGAACTGCATTTCTTTAGAGCTTTTTGCAGATCTGCCAAAGTGAACATTTAAATTATTTCTGAGTCAGTTAAAGACGCAGTTCTTCTTTTCATGTAGTGTGTTGTTTTCTTTCATCTTTTGGAACACCACTCCATCTGGTTGCTCTCTCCATTTTAGTGTCACGTTTTTTGCCATACTATGATCTGCCAATTTCTTCTTTACCTGATAAACAGAATAATATTTTTTATAAGTAAATAATGTAGGACAGATAAATCTCCTGTAAACTAATTTGTAAAATTGCTACAACAGCTGAACAAAACAGTCAGATTGAGATTACAGTAGATGTGTGTATGTGTCAAGGCTTGATGAAGACTCAGGTTCTGGCTGCAGTAATGAGGAGGGGAAAGTACACTATATGTGGAGTCTGATGGAAGATGAGAATCACCTGCTCAAAGATGGCAGACTTTGCTGCAGGATCGTTCACATCCTGATTGAGCTGGATCTTCACCTTTATGATTACCTTTTTCCCCCCTGTGATTACTGGACGTAAAAAGACAAGGACACAGAGAGTGGATATGCAAAGTTTATACACCACTTTTCTTTCATGTGAAAGTTAAACCAAATTGAATCATGTCAGATTTTTTTCAGATTATAAATAAATAGAAATGTTTTGGGGGAGGGGGGATTACAATATCCTGACCGCAGAATGTGAAAAGCCTTTTATAATGTGGTGTGTAACTGTCTTCATAAAAAGATCATATTAAAACTCACACGTAAACACAGAAAACTACGGAAACTCAAGTGTAATTACTATACACCTGTCATCAGTGAAGTGATTCTGACTAAGACCAAATAATTATTAGCTGTTCCTGTAGGATTTTCTTGCCACCTTCTTTGATTCATCTGCCTGCTGATTCAATGTTCCATAAATAGCTTACAGAGCATGTACAATACAGGATCTGGGGTTCTGGTCAAGATAGTGGGAATCATGAATAGCTCCAAATACCAATCTCATTTGGCATAAAACAGGTCTCTTTTAGGCAGCTGAAGCTAAGCAAAATGATATGGACATGGTAATGACCCAAAGTCCAAACCTAAGTCAACAAATGTAGGTCTTCAGAAGTAGATTGATATTTTTGGAATGGACCAATCAGAGCCCAGATCTAAATACTATCAGAAATATGTGGAATAAGAACTTGAAGATGGCTATGAATAGGTGCTTCCCTTACAATTTGATAAATCTGGAGCAATATTTGTAAGGAAGAGAAGAATGATACTCCCAAATCAAGATATACTAACTTGGTAGACTCTTACAGATATATATTGAGTGCTGTATTACAAGCAGGTGCTTTTACCAAATTATTACTTAAGAAGTGTGGACATTAATGCAACCTGTTTATTCCAATTTTTTTCCATTAATGTTTTACATCACAAAAACCTGACTTTGTAACAGGGGTCTGAAAATATACACACACTATACAAACATGAAAACATGGAAAATTATACTTGCATTCTAAAAGCAGATTAAAATGAATTTAACTCACCTGAGTAGCAGAAAAAAAGGCATTATATCTGAGCATTGTGCATCAGCAGCCTGACTGTTATTCAAATAACAACAATTTTCATTCCCCAGGGCATTATTAGGTTTTCCAGACATCCAGCTGATGGTAGAGAACTTGGTTTGGTCTGTCCATTTCCAGGCGTCTCTGAATAGACCAAACCAAGCGGTCCCAGAGATCAGACCTGTTATAAATGAGTTTTCTGTTGCATCTCTTGCACTGGCCAGATCTGTATGGTAATGTCTGCAGTAACTCTGAGCTTCAGGCCATGTTGTAGGATTAGAGATATAAATGTACTTCTGATTTCCACTTTTAGTGTCTGTGAAAATACATGAGCACTGCTTCAGTTAATTATGTTACATTTATTGTCTCTTACAAAAGAAAGTTAAACAGGCTACAAGAAAAACTAAAAAAAATACTGTACATCGTTTGCAGAATGTGCTAAATGTCAAAGTTCATAAAGATCAGGCATCTCATTTATAAAACTTTGCATAGAACTCATATTAAAAATGTGTGTACATTCAAAAGATGAAAATGACATACACAAAAAAATTCTGATTTATAAAAACATCTGCATGCACATTTTCAAGCAATATACACTTTATAAATTGCTCTTTACATGGGATTGTGCGCACTTTGATTTTCCCCATATTCCACCCTCAACACGCCCTCTACATGCCCCCATTCAACCATACATGGTCAAAGCAAATCACATCATGCATATTTAAGTCTCTGATGTACACCTGAAAAACTCATGGCATCATGAGTTAAAAGTAAAAGTGACATTTAAAAAGATACATTTTTATGAAACCGATATAGATGTGCTTGCGGATGATGTGGAAAGCAGAAAAAAATATTTTGTTTGTTGGTCACAGTAGTGGAGTGACAAACAAAAAGAATGAAAGGCAGTGAGTGGCAACAGCTAACAAATGCTGAGAATGAAGTGAGTGCTTCAAACAGGACGGTGCCAGAAAAAAAGTGGTCAGATTTGAGAGTGATTATAAAAAAAATCGCAGCGTATCGAAAGAGAGTGTCTGCTACCGGAGGCAGTGAGGGACATCTGAGCTGACACCTCTGGAAACCCGGATGACTTCAATACTGGGGGAAAAAAGTGTGTGTGGGGTGACGTCTGAGAAAGAGGGAGACACAGACATGGTCGACATGACAAGCGGTTTTTATTTGCATTTCTGAGAGAAAAAAGTTAGACTTATGACAAAGCACAATGTAATGGTTAATTGTTAATTATAACATATACCTGTGGGCTAATTCCAGCAGGTAACAGCCAGTTGTAAGGAACCCCAGGGTCGTCAGTACCTGTATTAGTACTGGGATTGGGCGGTTCTGTCAGGTTTGTCTCTCTAACATTGGACCCAGTTCAGCACATCGCTCCAAAAGCACACATCTAGGTAATCTAAATCAGCTTATGAGCCAGTCATCATCACGGCCCAAAAAAAATCTTCATGATCCCTGAACACTCGTTCTCTTCTAATTCTGCCATTGGCGTAATCTTCTGACAATGCCAGCCCATACGTTATGTTACGTTATGCACAAATGTAATCGCCGTATTTATGTGTTTTCAGCAATCAGACTGTTTCACATCGTGTTAAAATGATCCTGATAATCACGACCAACTCTTATCCATTTACATTTCCACAGCTGAGGTGCATAGATTAAAAGTGTAGATTAAGTTAAGATTTGAGTCAGATTATATTATTTTACTTATATATTTATTCACTATTATAAATATGTGACTGAATAAGTGAAAATAACTGTGTGGCTGACTCACTAGCACAAGAAATTATTATATATGTGCTGATGACACTTCATCCGCGGTCGCGGTTTTTCCAAAATGTTCATACGCACGGTTCAGAGTTTGCATACATTATGCACATTCTGCCATAAGTTTGTTTCTATAGATCTCAACGTTTGTGTAGGAAGAGGCATACGCATCTTTTAGGTCCCATTTTGTGCGTACGCAATGGTTATAAATGAGATGCCAGGTGTTTGTTTGTTTTCACTATTAAGATTTAGTATTTATCATTTTTGAACACAGTTCATTTTAATGAGAACTGAGAGCACAGTCTATAAAGTCTTAATAACACAATCTTTCCTACTGACAAAGTGTTAAACATATGGTGTTCCTTACCATCATAGCACACAAAGGGGTTTGTGGATGCACATAGCACATCTTTCCAACCCCATGGAATTATTGCACCAGACTCCTCATTTCCATGATTGTTGTCAGGCTGTCCTGAACTCCACTTTCTCATACTTCCCAGTGGTTCATTTCCCAAGGACCAGCGCCAACTGTTGATGTCATTGTACAGTCCAATCCAAGCACTGGAACTGAATCGTTGTCTCTGTGTTTCATTCTGAAGCTGAATTATGTCATCATTACTTTGCATGACAGCCAGGTCAGTGTATGTGGCTCGACAGTAAGTCTGAGCATCGCTCCATGTTTTCCCCTGCTGTATCAGGTAGTACATATGAGGGACAGACAGGACAAGAGGGGCAAATCCTGTGGAGGAGAGTTTGAAAGACATTATGCAACAGAAATTCCTTAAATCTTCTTTTTTAAATTTTAGCTAATCAATTATATATTAAATTTCATTAAACAGTGGACATTGTAAAAAAGCAGATTTACATTAAGGCATTCATTTTGTGCACCACTTATCCCTTGCAGGTTGTGATTGAGTAGGGCCAATTCCATCTGACATTTGACAAGAGGCAGGTTACACCCTCAAGGTATTGCAGGGCTAACACAAGGACAAACTGCCATTTACACTCACATTCACACCTATGGGTAATTTAGAGTAGACAGTTTACTCACTCTGGGGTGGGGGGACATGCAAGCTCAGAAAGGCCTCAATCCAAACAACTCTGGCTGTGAGGCGACAGTGAACAGCTTTACAGAAATCTATATATGGACTTGAATGGACCAGATTTGACTGGCGAGGAAACACTCCCTAAGATGACATGAAGAAACCTGGAAAGGAACCATACTCAAAAGGGTCACCATCTTCTGTTCATAGCAAATCTATCAAAATTCTGCACTTCTGAAATGATCTAGTTTTAGTGTTGCATGTCCTAAATATTATCGGAGTTATCATCACTGTCATACATTCACTCCTGTTGAGGATGATGTTGAACTGCTACTGACGAACATTTCTGCTGCAGTGACTTGGGACTTGAATTGCCGCAGACATTCATACACTCAAACCCCAATCAGATGAAATTTTGTATAAACTATAGTGATTTATGTTCTACACAATGTAGTTTTGACCATGAACACAGTTATGTTAGTATCTTATTTGTAATT
>JAOVYU010021910.1:0-11619 GCA_025674565.1 Synodontis membranacea
TATTAATTTATCTTCTAAATGTAAAAGTAAACTCTGCCGCTTTAAAATCGTTGTAGTGCAGGTGCACGTGATTTCGCGCCAGTTTGCTGCATAGTTGTATTCTAAAGCGGAAGATGTCGGACTCGGGTGAAGCGAGTGGCTGTTTTACGAAATGGGAACCTGGCTGAGGCCACTAAACTGGCTAGGGGGAGCGAGGAGGGTGAACCATACAACCCCACCCCCCTGGCATAGACTTCCCCGTAAATGCGTGGCAAGGGCTGATGGTCACTTGCCATCACCCCGCCCACGCCACAATATAATAAAGTGAAGTACAGTACATTGCACTTTAACTTTAAATTATAATTCTTTTTATCCTTAAATTATAATTTATTAATGAATCAGTCACTATGTCTCAGACAGTAAACTTGATGAATGGCTTCATTTAAAATTTTGTTGTGATTTAGTGAGTTTGGGAAGGCATGCCAGGTTATTAGAAATTAGACTAGATAAATAGTGATCACTGCTTTAGCCTCCATCAGTTATAGGGACATGACATGATTTATTAGTGATATCTGATTGCACTCAATCTAGAAGTTTAAAAATTCACTTTCTCTACTTAATAATGTACAGCCATAATTATAACTTTGATTCAAGCTTGTACTCACTCACTCATTTTCTATATCACTTATCCATGGCAGGTTGCAGGGAAGCTGAAGCCAATCTCAGCTGTCTATGGACAAAAGGCAGGGTACACCCTGGGCAGGTTGCCAATCCATTAGAGGACCAAAACAGAGACAAACATCTATACATACTTATATACAATTTAGAGTAGCCAGTCAACCTAATGTGACTGTGGGAGGTAACCCACACAGGCATAGGGAGAACATGCAAACTCTGCACAGAAAGTCATGCTGGCAGACCTGGGGATCAAACCTGGGACCTTTTTGCTATGAGGTGACAGTACTGACCACTACACCACCATGCCATCAAGCATGTACTATACATTCTAAACTGCTATGCAGCAGATGTGCAGAACATGTGAAAAACCCAGTGTTTAATGTTCACTCTGGAGATAAATTCACTGAGCTCTATGACTAACTGTAAGGCTGGGCTCTGTAAGACAGCAAATTTAGTAAGACAGTGTAAGAAAAACAAGTGCATCTGGAGTTCTAATTCTTAACTCAGTCATCTGCTGGTGGTGGAAATTGCATTATGGATCATTCTGGCAAGACAGTTTGTCCCAGCCTTGAACATGAATTTCAACAGGGATTAGTGGAGGTTAATATATATGAGAAAGGAGCTGTAAGTTGCTGTCTGTTTTACCTGACTGGAATTCTGGCCTTTGTAATGACAATTTGCAATAAAAATGCAAATGAATCTATCTGTTTAATTAAATTTGGTGATGTACAATGGCTTCTAATTTTTAAGAGTAGTTTGACTTGTGCCTAGTACCTCAACATCATGAAATCATAGACCAGCATATTAACACACACACACACACACACACACACACACATGCAAACAGAGCGTAATTTATGGCATTGTTGACCAAATGATAAAATAAAGCTATCATGTAAATGATGTAATAGTTGCTAGTGATATCATACTACCAGTTTCTTTATTGCCTATATATATTACTCATGCCCAGCTGCAATGATTTTGAAATTTGACATACTGTGCAAATACTAGTGATTTTCACAATATAAGAAATAGAAAATAAAAACTATCAGCCTCTTAAACTATCAGGACCTGTCAGTGGACCCAGTTTTTATAATAACTGAGAAATAATCTTGGACTTTCTCTTTGGGAAATTAATCTACATGCACAGACTTATTGCATTTCAAAAAATTTTAATGGTTTTCAAAATCACATTTTTACAGCATCTTATAAATGCATTTAGGTTGCAATGCCTTTGGAAAAGTCTGAAAGATGTAAAAATAAATAAATAAATAAAATAAATTTGTATCAGTATGCACTTTGACAAAATCAGTTTGAGTGTAGTGCAGTGGTACAGTCCTTTTCATGCTCTTTACAAACAAGCAATAAGTCAATATAAACATGCTTTCTCTGACATTGTATACTGATCATGGCATCTGCAGCTTGTTACCAACACTGTCATGTTTTCTTTCCCTATTTCCTTTTGTTGTATGTATGTTGCTAACTAATGATCCCTGACAAGCTATCAGAGAAGTCATCTGAGGGAGTGTGGTTTCACATTGTATGTGCCTTTTCAGGCTCTTGTTACTCTTAGCACTTTTTTTTCCTTCACCCTGTCCCAGCTACTGTGTCTGTGTTATGTCTGTATGGTATCTCCAGCCTTGGGCAACTGATAACACCTCAAGTGGTCAGAGTGTTAGCACTCCTTTACAATCTATTACAATTAGTTTTTGAGAGACCCATCTTGGCTGTTCAAGAGACCCATCTTGGCTGTTTGAAACCTTTAATGCTGTCAACTTGCCAGTGATTGAGAGCAGCATGGATGCCACTCAGTAACAAAGAGGTTGGTACATTCAATTTTATAAATAACACTGATGTGAGATTATAAAGGTACAAGATTCTATTAGTTGCAATCATGATTTGTGCTACACCCTTCCTGTGTTTAATAATCGCTTTATGCCTGATAGTTGAATAATCTTTTCACAGGGTTCTGTTTTATGTTAAACTTTAAAGAGTACAACTTTGTGACATTTAATCAGATTTACCAGAATCTGAAGCCGTGACAAAGAAATATGTGTAATAGCATATTTGCAATTATGAGATTAAATATTTAATTTGTGGTATTATATAAAAATTGTTTTGAAAAGTATTTTATAAATAATACATTTATAATGTAAACTGTGATGGGACCGAAAGATAAAGAGAACTAACATGGCTAAAAAATAAAAGTTTGATAGGAAACTATATGGTATACATACTGTACATGAAAAGAGTTAACAAGAATTGATATCCATGATACTGAATGTAATTTCCATGTTACTGTTAATAGTTTTTCTGTTATATTAAGCTTAAAACAACTGCTATGAAACTCCCAGACCCCATTGTTAAGCAAAGAACCCTTAGATGAAAAGGTGTTGAAAAGATGACGGCATGTAAAGGTTTGTCTGTGTCATGTCACTACACACAGTAGAAAGCCTTGATTTTTTTTTCTTTTTTGGTCTTATTTTCACTAACTGAAATTGTCTTGGAATCTGCGAATCTTTGATTATCTCAAACAATGGGACAAAAATGATTGAAGAACTGGACAAAAGACAAGGGATCTCTATTTTACAGCAAAAATCAATGCCCTTTGTCCATCAAGAAATGAATCTCTGCTTTTATTTTATATGTGTGTTTGTGTGGGGGGGTTCTTTTATTTTATATGTGTGTTTGTGTGTGTGGGTTCATTACATGGTAATGAATATTTGAGCATGCCACATGTCACATAATTACAAACAAAATTAATAGCATTAGTTTTGCAAAACCTGTACTGGTGTGTGCAAGAAAAGCAGCAGTCTCAAAGGTGTAGCATATAAACTTGCTCACACTCAAGCAAAGAGGAGGCTGTGACATGCAGTCAGGCTGATAAGTTTTAGCTTGTGCAGTTCAGCTTCGTTTATTTTAAACATGGGCTGGAAAGGCCTTGTGAACTTAAGAGTTTATCTTGTCCTCTTTCTTTTCATATCTCCCTTTTACAGTCAGCAACCTACTCTCTATACAGTACCTGCATAGGTGTAGTGATAGGTGTTGACAGGTTGGGTTAATACCCTTGACCCATGTGTGTTAATACACACACTTAATGTGTGTGTGTCTGTGTGTGTTTGAACAAGTTGATATGTTACACCTATGAAACTGCTGCTTTTGCACATCACAGGTCAAAGCATTCTGCCCTAAAATTATTGCTCCCTATTTCATTAGGACTATGAATGCTTCATTCTGCATATATTTATGTGCCCATTGAGTATAACCTCACTGAGCTACAGCTTAATCATTACTGTGACCCATTTATCTACTTGTCAAGCAGGTAGCCTTAATATTTGTTTACTTTCCAGTGACCTCTACAAATGTGCATGGACCCTTTGGCTTCTAAATGTCAACACAGTTTAAGAACCTGGTCTGATTTCTTTTTGTCTTTTTCTTCTATTCTGCTTCATGCCAGCTGTGGTCTTGCCCAAGTCTATGTTTATTTTACAGTAAAAAGCAAACAAAAACAACAACAAAAAAAGTGTTTAAATAAGAGCAGTGAAATACGCAAAACCCAATTCTGGAATGAAATTCTATCATGAAAGTCTGAGCATGTAAGAGCTAAAGATCATGTACAAAAAGCAGAAATTAAAACTTGGCAGGCTATGTTCACAAACTATAAACACATTCATACATCAATAATAAAGAGTTCAGTGATATGCCTTTTATATCTACATTGTTTTTTCAGAACAACCTGGATAAGCTTTAATAAATCGCTACAGTTTTTTTTCCCCTTGATGCAACACTTAGCTATTAAATAAGCTTTATCGTACTCATGTACAAATGTGTCAACTGCATACTCTTTGACTTCCTTTGGAATGATAACTCACTCCTTGTCTTTCTTGCTGGTCTTGGAAATATACAGGTGTAAGGTATCCTGACGTAGTTAATTTGCTGGTGTCTTAGAAATGACAAGGAGACTCAATTATAACAATAACAGCAGCAAGAATGTCTTCTGAAGAAGGCCTCAGTCCAGATCCTGCATGATGAATCACCCTGACTTCACACAAGGCACTATTTCTTACCACTCCAGCCATGAGTGCAGAACTCATAAATAGGAATTTAATACTGGCGTGTGATTGTGTGTTGAGTAAAAGGTACTGTATATGTGTCTTTATGTGTGAGTGGGAGAAGTTTTAACAAAACTGAAATCGCATCCAATCATATAACAGTAAGAATCCTGCTGAATAATTTTATGAATAATAAACAATTTGAAAGATTCTTGTGGGCTGCTTTTGAGGCTACCCTGCAGCTTACTTACTGTGGTCTTGCTGTTACTTGTGCCATAGTCTTGTAGTATTTACAGTAGGACTGCTAATTTGCCTTTTCATAGACATGCATTTTGTTTGTTCACACATACACATACCGTGTAACTTGTTTTCAAGTTGAATTGTAAAGGACTCAGCAATGGCAGATGTAACATTGACACAAGACAGCATTTCTTACTACCTCACTCTGTAGCAGCAGTGCTTTAGTAGCAGGCAGTCCTGGCTGTCCCATTGCCTCACATGACCCCAGGCAGTTGGTAACCTAATGCATTGTTACCTGTGATAGCTTTGAGGGCAGGTGAAGGGGTATCCTTGTCTGGCCCTCTGTGAAATACAGTGGACTCAAGGGGTGGATAGCAGTAATGCAGGAACAAGCAACAGGCACCCACGCAAGGGCAAGGGCAGATGTGTGTATTGATAGATAAGTGAAATAAATCGGTAACACTTTATTTGAAGGGTCTACATAAGGGTGACATATAACCTTCATAAGAATGACATGACACATGCCATGCACATTACTGACACATTATTGATGTTCATGACTGTTGTCATAATGTGTCATTTGGTTTTTGGAATGTCAAGTTGACATTGTTTGGGTGTCATCATTATGACAACTTGACATTAGCCAAGAAAATGTAACCCGTTTACAATATTATCATGACAACTTGACATTAGCCAAGAAAGAAATGCAGGGTGTTTAGTATAATGTTGTCATGACAACTTGACATAATTGCTTAATTATTATATGAACCAGTGTTTGGCCTAACTTATCTTCTAGGTTTATGAACTGATGGGCCTGAACAATTGGCTGTCATGACGCCATTATAATTGTGATCATGAATACTTTCGTTGACCTCAACTACAGTGGTACAGTTTTGACTTGTCATTAAACAGTCACAAAGAACTATTATACACCAAAATACTTTCCTGACAGTGTCATGATTTCTTACCTCTGACCCAAAGTACAGTAAACCATCTGAGATGTTTCCTGAACATGTCATTAAGTGCCATTGTACTATCATGTGCTATCTTAGTCCAGGCAAAGGAAGGTTATGGCTGTTTCACTGACCTTATTACAGTATTGTGTAACCTCTCCTAGTAAACATTTATCTTTATTGCACAACCTGTTTAATGACATCAACACTCAAACTCAAGTTACCGAGCAGCAGTTTAATCAAAACCAAGCCAAAGCCATATACATCATTCAAAAGGACAACCATACTTAACATAGGCACTAATACAATAAAACAAATCAGTATTTTGCATGATATTAAAGGCTATATCTTCACAGAAAAACATCTGAACATAATCAAACTTGGTCAGCTTCACTGATATGCAGAATTGTAGATACATGCCAAATTGCATGTAATGGAGCATTTATTTTAAGCGGTTCTTGAGATATTGCCATATTTCTGTTATAGAACCCCCTATGGGCCAAATCACTTTTTTGCAGGGTACCAAAACTTTAAGTTCCTATGAAGCCTACCAAGTTTGGTTATGTTCAGATGTTTTTCTGGAAAGATATTGGCTTCAGAGTAATTATTGGCCACGCCCACCATATTGATTGGCACATAACATCAAAACGGTTATTTCAAATGAGAATCTGCTTTTAAACCTATTTTCAGCTTCCTTCATAGATGATGGTTACCAAATTTCATGAGATTCGGATAGACAGATTCGGAGGAGGCAGGTTTTATTGGTTTTCAGATTTTCCAAAATGGCAGAACATTCTATTGGCGGAAATGGGTGTGGCCATATGCAAAGGATTCAGCACACTCCATGGAATAACATGCAAAAAGAATTTCTAATTTTTCTCACACAGGTCTGGAGATATTAGCAAAAAGGCAAATGGGTTCGCTACATCACCACCTATAGGTTGACATGCACCACATCAGGAATCTGAGATCTTGCAAGGACTTCTGACCAGTCTACCAAAGGGCATGGTCCTACCATGTACGGTTTACGGTTTATAACGGGGTCCAAGCATCGGCACGGTCCACGTCCCGGGCACAGTCCACTTTGAGTAGCATCGACGGACTCGGAGAAGATGGTTTTTATAGGTTTTCAGGTTTGCCATTACACACAGATGATGTCATTGTTCTTATTTCATGTAACCATTCTGACAGTTTAGCTGACATCATCTATGAAGCATGACATCATCTATCTTTAATGGCAAAACTGAAAACCTATAAAAACTATCTCCTCTGAGACCGTATATATCATGAAATTTGGCAGCCATCATCTATGAAGGAAGCCGAAAATAGTTACTGAAAAACATTCTCATTTGATGTATTCGTTTTGATGTCATGCGCCAAATCGGTATGAGATATTGACATATCTCTGTTATAGCGCCACCTATAGGCCAACATGCGCCCCTTCATGCATCTGAGGTCTTGCAAGCACTTCTGACCAGTCTACCAAATGGCTTGTCCCTACCATGTACGGTTTAAGCTGCAGTCAGACTTCTGCGTAGGGAAGAATAATAACTAGAACTGCAAGCAGTTATAACGGGGTCCAAGCATCGGCGCAGTTCATGTCCCGGGCTCCGTCTGCTTCCCGTGCACCGTCGATGCCACTCAAGTCGGACAAGTGCATCCGATGGGAGACAGGAGTTGTGAATTTCTTTTATAACTTCATATGCTAGTCTATTCTATTCTCCCTACCAAATTTGTTTGTTTTTGAATACAGTTGTACAGATTATAACTCACTGAGTACAACACAAATGAGCCTGCTACAGCACCACCTTGTGGTCAACATGTGCACTTATTTTTCTGCGAGATCTGACATGCAGTCTCGACCAATCCTTCAAAAGGTTTCATGTCAGGCTGTATGGTAATGGCTGCAGAGAGTGAAATGTGAAATGATGGATTAAAATAGCAATAGGCCACACCCCCTTTAGGCTATCAGTGTCAAATTTCATGCATTGACTCAGGACTCTAAGTTGATGATACGTACCAAATTTCATCTTGTTATTTTAAGCGGTTTTTGAGATATTGACATATTTCTGTTACAGCGCCCCCTGTTGGCCAAATCACTCCATTATTTTGCATTCTACCAAAGCTTTCAGTTTTTATGAAGCTGACCAAGTTTGGTTACATTCGGATGTTTGCCTATGACGATATTGGCTGCAGAGTAATTGTTGGCTACGTCCTCCATATTGATTGGCACATAACATCAAAACGGTTACATCAAATGAGAATCTTCTTCAGTATGCCCTTGCGGCTTCCTTCATACATTATGGTTACCAAATTTAATGAGATTCAGATAGACGGACTCGGGTAAGGCAGTTTTTATTGGTTTTTAGATTTTCCAAAATGGCGGAACATTTTATTGGCAGAAATGGGTGTGGCCATACCCACAGCATTCAGGGCACTCCGTATAATAAGAGGAAAAAGGAATTTAAAATTTTTCTGTAGATACATGGCAAATATGGAGCATTTATTTTAAGCTGTTTTTGAAATATTTACATATTTCTGTTATAGCGCCTCCTTTTGGCCAAATCACTCCATCTTTTGCATGATACCAAAACTTTAAGTTCCTATGAAGCCGACTAAGTTTGGTTATGTGCACTTATTGTTCTGCGAGATCTGACATGGAGTCTTGACCAATCCCTCAAAAGGTTTCATGTCAGGCTGTATGGTAATGGCTTCAGAGAGTGAAATGCGAAATGAGGGTTTAAAATAGCAATAGACTCCGCCCCCTTTAAGCCATTTGTGTCAAATTACAAGAGTTGACCCAGGGCTCTAAGCTGATGATACATACCAAATTTCATCTCGATATTTTAAGTGGTTTTTGAGATATGGACATATTTCTATTATAGCGCCCACTATTGGCCAAACCACTCCATCTTATGCATGCTACCAAAACTTTAAGTTGCTATGAAGCCGACCAAGTGTGGTTATGTTCGGTTGGTTGTCTGTGAAGATATTGGCTGCAGAGTAATTGTTGGCCATGCCCTCCATATTGATTGGCACATAACATCAAAACGGTTAAATATAATGAGAGTCTCCTTCAGTAGCTCTTTTCAGCTTCCTTCATAGATGATGGTAACCAAATTTCATGAGATTCGGACAGACAGACTCAGGTGAGGTAGTTTTTATTGGTTTTCAGATTTTCCAAAATGCCGGAAAATTTTATTGGCAGAAATGGGCATGGCCATACCCACAGGAATCAGGACACTCCATGGAATAAGAAGAAAAAGAAATGAAAAAGGAAAAATTTAATTTTTCTTACATTGTCCCAGAGAACCATCATCGGGCACTTTGTAAAAACCTGAAAACCTATAAAAACTATCTCCTTTGAGACAATCTATCCGAATCTCACGAAATTTGGTAGGTTTCATCTATGAAGGAAGCCGAAAAAAGTTACTGAAGCAGATTCTCATTAAATATAACCGTTTTGATGTTATGTGCCAATAAATATTGTAAATAGTATTATAAGTCAATATCTTCACAGAAAAACATCCAAATATAACCAAACTTGATCATCTTCATTGGCATGGAAAATTGTAGGTAGTTGCTAAATTTGGAGCATTTATTTTAAGCAGTTCTTGAGATATTGGCATTTCTGTTATAGCGCCCCCTATGGGCCAAATCACTCAATCTTTTGCAGAGTCCCATCTTTATTTGGTCCCCATGAAGCCTACCAAGTTTGGTTATGTTACGATATTTATCTGTGAAGATATTGGCTTCAGAGTAATTGTTGGCCACGCCCTCCATATTAATTGGCATGTTACAGCAAAACAGATTGATCAATCATAAAGCCGCTAGGGCTTTAGATTTGCCTGCCTTCATAGATTGTGTCCACCAAATCTGGGCCAATTCGGATGAAAGGCCTCGGATACGTAACCTTTTATATGTTTTCAGGTTTTTTCAAAATGCCGGAAAAATTCGGTAGGCGGAAATGGGCGCGGCCATATGCATTTGATTCAGTACCTTCCTGTGGATAAGCAGAATAAAGAATTTTGATAGTATCTTGCACAGTTCCGGAGATATGACCCAAAACGCAAAGGACCTCGTAACAGCGCCACCTATTGGTCGACATGTGCCATTTCTGGTATCTGAGGTTTCGCAAGCACTTCTGACCAGTCCACTCAAGGGCTTCACTGAAGTGTTTACGGTTTGGGCCGCAGCCGGACTTTTGCGTAGGGAAGAATATTAAAGAAACAATAACCGGCACAAAAACAATAGGAGTCCTATGCACTCTGTGCTTGGACCCCTAACAAGAAACAATAACCAACACAAAAACAATAGGAGTCCTACGCACTCTGTGCTAATAATAACTAGAACTGCAAGCAGTTATAACGGGGTTCAAGCATCGGCGCGGTCCACGTCCCGAGCTCCATCCGCTTTGAGTAGCATTAATGGACTCGTTGGAGATAGTTTGTATAGGTTGCTGTCTGTTTTTTATAGGTGTTCAGTTTTGCCATTAAACATAGATGATGCTGTTCTTATTTGATGTAACCATTCTGACAGTTCTGACATCATCTATCTTTAATGGCAAAACTGAAAACCTATAAAAACTATCTCCTCCTAGTCCGTCTGTCCGAATCTCACGAAATTTGGTAGTCATCATCTATGAAGGAGGCCAAAAAGATTTACTGAAGTAGATTCTCATTTGATGTAACCTATTTGATGTCATGTGCCAAATCGTTATTATACATGATATTATAAGGCAATATCTTCACAGAAAAACATCTGAACATGACCAAACTTGGTCACCTTCATTATTTTGCCGAATTGTAGACACTTGCCAAATATGGAGCATTTATTTTAAGCAGTTCTTGAGATATTGACATATCTCTGTTATAGCGCCACCTATAGGCCGACATGCACCCCATCATGCATCTAAGGTCTTGCAAGCACTTCTGACCAGTCTACCAAATGGCTTGTCCCTACCATGTACGGTTTAAGCTGCAGTCAGACTTTTGCAGAGGGAAGAATAATAACTAGAACTGCAAGCAGTTATAACAGTGTCCAAGCATTGACCCCGTTAAAATGGTTGGCTAATGTCAAGTTGGCATGACAATATTGTAAACAGGTTACATTTTCTTGGCTAATGTCAAGTTGTCATGACAAAGACACTGTCAATGTCATCTTGGCTAATGTCAAGTTGTCATAATGATGACACCCAAACAATGTCAACTTGACATTCCAAAAACCAAATGACACATTATAACAACAATTATGAGCATCAATAATGTGTCAGTAACCTTACTACATAAGGTTACATGTCATCCTTATGTAGACCCCTTCAAATAAAGTGTTACCAATAAATCAGAAGCTGTCTAGGGCCCAAGGCATTTTCATTACTGAGATGGTGCTCAGAAGAGGGAGTAGGGGGTGGGAAATCACACTTGACTTCCAAAAAGGTCTTTATTGAAGAAATGAGATGTCTCTTCTAATCAGTTGTCTTAGCAAACAGATATAAGCAAGCAATATTGCTATATATTTAACTTTAATTGTTTATGATATGACAAAGA
Organism: Synodontis membranacea; assembly: GCA_025674565.1. NCBI lineage: Eukaryota > Metazoa > Chordata > Actinopteri > Siluriformes > Mochokidae > Synodontis > Synodontis membranacea. Next base: position 11,449 of record JAOVYU010021910.1, read on the forward strand.
GGTTCCAATTTCAAAGATTCAATTCAATTGAATTCAATTTTATTTATATAGCACTTTTAACAATGGACATTGCCTCAAAGCAGCTTTACAGAAATATATAAATTCTGCTTCTGAATTTATGAATCTTAACATTTATGTTATACACACACACACACACACACATATATTATA
>JAOVYU010021964.1:0-11617 GCA_025674565.1 Synodontis membranacea
AGTACTAGTGTCCATTTTAAGGCTTACTAGTCGACGACTGAACGAAGTAGTTTTACTAGTGCACAATTTTGGCTTACCAGTAAGGCCTATTCGTCGACTATTGCGCCAAAAACTTTACTAGTAAGGCCTAGTTGTCGAACTAGTGCGCAGAATTTTGGGTGATATCAGTGCTATCAGAATTTATGCTCAAACGGCTTTCCATAGCCCCAAAGCCTGACATGACTGGACAAATAAGTTTGCGAAACGCTGGACTGGACGACAAGTAGTGTAGGGACGAACCGGTTGTCACGTGACATTAACACTTGACCTACATTCCGCTCAATGGAACGTGACGTAGGATGATGACGGGATGTGAATGGACCTGTTTTAATAGCTGTCTCACATAACTCACTCTTTTACACACAATCCTTGCCTGGCAAGAAACTCACATGTGTAGTGTAGAAACCTGCATCTGATTTGATTTCTTTGTATTTGCTTATCACATAAAATTCACAAGACGTGCAATTTTGATTTGATTTTGATTTAACACTCTGAATGCATCTTTACATCACTCCAATATTCTCAGTTTATTTCTCTTATATAGATTCTCTTACGAGAAATGCTTTCAATCTGATGATTTTTTTCAGTCTTTCTACACCTATGTTACAAACCATTAAAAATTAAAAAAATAAATAAAATAAAAAATTCTAATTTATACTTTCAGGTTATAATTCATGTAAAAGCATATTATTCAGTAATAACTATAAATGTCTTAAAGCTTATAATGTAGGCTACTGTGTTTAGCTAAATTTTACATAAATTACCAACTAACCTTACATGCATTATTGTGTCTGTTTTTAAATTTCTGTAAGGGTCACTGTTAACCTTTTTTTTTTTTTTTTTTTTTTTTTGATGTGTAGCACTCCAAAATAAATCTTTCAAATAAAAACTGACTCCTATCTTAAACGGCAACAGAAGTCATTTTGCGTAAACAGAAGCCAGGGTAGATGGAACGTTTCCACTTATGGGCATATAAGACTTGGGTTTTTCCTTGAATAAGTCACAGGTGACAGATAATGCTTTCACTTCCATTGTTGTGTTCTGCTGTAGCTACAGAACTACCTTGTGTGCGGTAGAGCTCCATATTCCATTAAGTAAAATAGGTTGGCAGATTGGAAATATTTGCCTGTTGAAAGTTACTTGGGCTGCTTGATTACTACAGTTACAATTTAAAAAAACATGATAACACATGATAAAGCCATGACATGATTCACATGCACAATTAAACGCTTCGTATAAAAATGACGAATTGAATCGTGAAAATAAATTAATTGAATTATGAAAAAAACCTGAAAGGTGTTTGTTTTGGACATAAAAATTAATGTAGGAAATTGTATACTGTTAATTTATGTCATTTATAAGATTTTCCTATCTAAGCTAACATGTTTAAATGATAATAAGCTAAAACTAGTTCCTGATTTATACATACCTTCTTTAATTGTATTCTACATGCCCTTTTTTGTGATTGTTGCAGTTTTTTTCAAAAAAAAGTACTATTCAAGTAAACTTTAATCCAAGAATTTTGATCAAGCATGGAGTTCTTGAGTAGATGTTTAAGCTGACTGGATAACTATAACCAAGGATCTTATGCGAGGCCAGTACAGTTTTAAAATTAATGAATCGTATGTGAACATAAATTAATTGTGAATAAATATATCACTTGTGACAATGTCCAATATGCAATTATATACGTGTGTAAAAATGTATGAATTGCGTGAAAATGAATGGAACTGAATGAAATAAAAATAATCATAAGTGAAAATAAATTGTCCGTCAAAATAAATGAATCATTAACGAAAATAAATGAATCATTTCCCATGTGATTCATGTGATTTTTCAGTTAGGGGTGTTTCATTTACATACACATATATCACCTTTTTGAACCCAGTAAGGAAACCAGTGAAACCAGTTTTTCCTGAAAAAAAAAAAAAAAAAAAAAAAAAAAAACAGTGCGTTTGCATACTTACTAAGGGTGTGTTTAGGTGTAAACTTCACTGTGTTCAGTGTTAGAGACAGACAGAAGAGCACTGAGTCACTTTTAAATAATAATTTATTATTACACAGCTCATTTGAATGCTCCATTTTGATTGGTAAATTACAGCATTCCATGATCTGTTATTTATGTATAACAGACACAAAGCATCATACTGCCTCTGCTGGCTTGCCTTCTTCTCACAGTGCATCCTGGTGCCATGAGTTATCCATGTAAACGACACACACGCACCCGGCCATCCACATAAAAGAAAACGTGATTCATTAGACCAGGCCACCTTCTTCCATTGTTCTGTTGTCCAGTTCTGATTCTCATGTGGCCATTGTTGGCACTTTCAGTGGGGGACAGGGGTCAGCATGGGCACCCTGACTGGTCCTCAGCTATACAGCCCCATATGCTACAAGCCAGCATTTGAGCTACAGTAGCTCGTCTGTTGGATCAGACCACATGGACCAACCTTCACTCTCCACGTGCACTGAATCTTGGCCGCCCACAACCATGTCACCGGTTCACCACTGTTCCTTCCTTGGACCACTTTTGTAGATACTGACCACTGCAACATATTGGAAGAGTTGCAGTTTTGGAGATGCTCTGACCCAGTCCTCTAGCCATCACAATTTAGCCATTATGAAGAGATAATCAGTGTTATTCACTTCACCTGCCAGTATTCATAATGTTATACCTGATTGACATATACCCTTCCAGGGTTATTCATGTTCCTACAGCACCTTTTCAACCTTGCTATACATTATCTCTTACATATTTAATACTGACCTGCATGTCATATTCAGTGCTGTAATAATCCTGTTGAACATTGACACTGTGCCATGTCTTGACGTAAATAATATTCTAAATGGAAACAGTGGAAGATTGAAGAAACTACAATTGAATAACTTGAATGGATTTTATGTTGCTATTTCTGTATTCATTCTGGGAAACATGACCACACCAAATTAAGCGAGGTGAGCTATTCTCCATGATTTATCTCTTTTCCATTTTTATCTGTCATGTCCCTGTGCTGAAGGCGGACCCAAACGCAGGAATAAAGCAAGGAAGGTCTTTATTTAAGAACAGAAGCACTCAAACAGTGCGGATTCGGCAGGGGCATTAACTTACAGGCTGGCAGCTGGTGAGAGCTCTTAGTGGTGGCGCACACTGCACAGGAGGCAATGGCCTGGTAGATGTGCTGCCGCATAGCGGGCCATCAATACTTCTCCCGCACAAGGTGCAAAGTTCCCGCCTGTCCCGGATGACCAGTCGCGGGCAGGGTATGAGCCCACTCCACCACCCGGTCCCACAGCGGCTCCGGCACGTAGGTCCAACCGAGAGGACACCTGAGCAGCGGCGCGCCACACGAGGACTCTCCTCGTCCAGATCCCACGCGATCGGAGCGACTACGTGCTCGGGGGGCAGGATGGGCCCAGGGACCTTTACTGCGTCGGGCGGGGCAAAGCACCTAGACAGTGCATCAGCCTTCCTTTTTTTTTGAGTCGGATGATAAGTAATCTGGAAATTGAAATGAGTGAAATATAAGGACCAACGAGCTTGCCTAGGTGTGAGCCTCTTAGCCTGCCGGATGTATTTGAGGTTGCGGTGGTCGGTGAATACAGTGAAAGGGTGCCATGCTCCCTCCAACCGGTGACGCCACTCCTCTATCGCAGCTTTGACGGCTAGCAGCTCACGGTATCGTAATTACGTTCTGCATCCGACAGTTTCCACGTGAAGAAGGCACACGGGTAGAGTTTCTCTGGGGATCCCTTTATCTGTGACAACACCTCCCCCAAGCCTACCTCGGAGGCATCGACCTCGACTATAAACGGCTTAGCCGGGTCGGGGAATTTAGGCACGGGAGCGTGCGTGAAGGATTTCTTAAGATTGCCGAAAGCCGTGCGGGCTTCGGGGGTCAATCTTAATTTCTTTGGCTTACCCTTAAGGAGGCTCATGAGCGGTGCTGCTACAGAGCTGTAACCACGGATGAAACAACCGTAAAAGTTTGCAAAACCGAGGAAACGTTGCAGTTCCTTCACCGACGAGGGCTCCGGCCATTGTGTAACCACTGAAATTTTATTTGTATCCATAGCTACCCCCTTCGGCCCAATTACATAGCTAAGGAATGCGATTTCGGTTTTGTGGAATTCGCATTTCTCCGCTTTCGTGTACAAACCGTGCTGGAGCAGACACCTGAGTACGGACTTCACATCCATTATGTGTGTGGGTAAGTCCGGAGAGTAAATCAAGATGTCATTGATATACACGACGACATAGCGGTTGAGCATATCTTTGAATGTCTGAATGTCATTAACAAAGGACTTAATTAGGCCGAACGGCATTATGTTGTACTGGTAGTGACCAGATTAAGTACTTAACATGGTCTTCCACGAATCTGGACCAAATTTTACACGCTACGCAGGTCAAGCTTTGTAAAAATCTTAGGGCACCGGAGTTGTTCAATAGACGAAGGAATGAGCGGCAGCAGGTGCGGGTAGCAAACAGTAATGGCTTTGAGCCCCCAGAAGTCAATACAAGGCTGGAGGCCCCCGTCCTTGTCAATGAAGAAAAACCCAGCGGACGCAGGAGACGTGGAATGACTGATCGCCCCCTGGCGGAGCGCCTTGGACACGTAATCCTCCATTGCCCGAGTTTCCACCTCGGACAAAGGATAGACTCGTGACCAAGGAGGTGTAGTGCCTGGCAGGAGGTCGATCGTGCAATCCCATGGGCGGTGAGGCGGGAGACATGAAATACTGAATGCTTCCGCTAAACCTGAGTATACGCTTGGCAGCTGTTGGGGTGGACGTGCGTTAGGACTTCCAACAGTAGTTGCATTTAGAGGAATCAACAACGTGCAGTGAGAGGAATCATAGGACCGCGACCAGGAGAGAATTTGGGATGAGCACCAATCAATCGTCGGATTGTGAATTCATAGCCAGGATAGACCCAGGACTACCGTGGGCTGAGCGCCCTCGAGCACGAGCAGTGAGATCAATTCGGAGTGCTTAGGGAGTACATAAAGGCGAACAGGTACTGTCATATGTCTAATTGGTCTAGGATTAATGGAGTGGCCGTCTACAGCGCTAATTCTGAGCAGGGAGGGCACATCGACCACTGGGAGAGAAAGGGAAGACACCAGGGACTGGGAGATGAAGTTGCCAGCTGACACGGAATCTAGAAGGATAGAAACAGAAACAGAAGAGTTATTGAGGGAAATGGAACCCAAAACAATAAACTGGTTCATGCATGCCATAGAATCTGGTACTGCCTTGGAACGTTGGCACCTGAGAGGGCAGGAGACCAGCATGTGGGCTGCAGAGCCACAGTAGAGAAACAGACCTGAGTTTTGACGTATAGCTCTCTCCTGTCTAGAGAGACGATAGGAGCCTAGCTCCATCGCCTCCGGGGCATTATCTTCATCCGCCAGGACAGGCTTGAGTACCCGGGTAGCAGCAGGAGGAGGAGATGTGATTTCGGTTTGTAGGGCAGAGCTGAGACCAACACTTCTATCAGGGGCGATTCATTCCACCCTGACCCCACGGCGAGCACGCAGAACTCGATGGCATACTCAGCGGCGGTGCGACGACCCTGCCACAGGCAGAGCAGACAGTAGCTGCCGGACTTACTCGGGTCGGGGTGGTCGAACACGGCCTGGAAGAGAGTAGAGAAAGAGTCATAGGTCAGTGTATGTTTGTTTCCAGCTTTACGTACTGCCGCAACCCAATCCAGGGCACGGCCAGTGAGGCACTGGATGAGGAACGAGATTCGCTGTCGGTGAGACATCTCCGGATACTCATCAATGTACAGTTCACAGCCTAGAAGGAATTTACGACACCCTGCTGGGTCCCCAGCGTAGCGCTCAGGGAGTGAGACATGATTATAAACTGGGACCCGAGGCGGGGAGCTGGACGGAGAAAACGGCTTCATCAGTGCTGTAGCTGGCTCAGGAGCCGAAGCGGCTGGCAGCACAATGACCGCGGAAGGCACCGGAGGCTGTGGAGGGGGAGAGTGTACATACGTGACTAACTCAGAGACTACCCGAGACAGCTGATCCATCTGGTGTTGATTAGCCATGTGCTGGCCCAGGAAGGCCTCTTCCTCGGTGGGAAGGGGAATTCATGCTGCATCCATCATTTTGATTCACTCTTCTGTCATGTCCCTGTGCTGAAGGCAGGCATAAACACAGGAATAAAGCAAAGAAGGTCTTTATTTAAGAACAGAAGCACTCAAACAGTTCAATAAATAAGGAGTTAGCCATTAGCATTCAAGGTAGCAGCATGCTAGCGTCCAGTCGGGAGGCAGAGTAATATCAACAGAGAACAAAGGAGTTTCCCAAATAAGCACACACACTTGGAAGCACTCAGTGAATACACAGTCTCGCATAAGCAGAACACAGTCTTTCAATGCAAACCCCTGTAGGGCGGAGAGACTTAGGAAAGCACACAAACACTTAGCTGAGAAGTACACAGTTCAATGAGGCACTCGGCGTTAGCGTAGCCTAGCCCGCAGTTAGGCTGATTGGCCGTGGGTAGCGTAGCTTAGCTCATAGCAGTAGCGTAGCTTTAGCTCAGAACTGCAACTCTGCGGAAAGCCCGACTGGCTGCGGCTGGAATGCACTCGGTATCACGGCTGGGGCTGTAGGAAGATAGAGACATGGGTTACCAGTGGAACGGCTTATTTAGGAAAACCACCACAGAGAGCGAACGGAGAGAGAGGGTCAGACTGGCTTAAATAAGGGGACTAATTAAGCATGGTTAAACAAATAAACCAATAGGAGGACTTAACTAATCACCACATAATGGAGTGAGCAGCCAGCACCCAACATGAGACTCCACCCGGAAGTGACTGGGAAGAAGACATAGGCACACAAAGGGTAACCCAAACGTTTCGTCACGCTGACGCAGACACCGCCCCTCCTCAGGTCAGAACTCCGGCGAATCCGAGCACGAGGGAGGAGGCGTGGACGTGACATTATCATATCCTCTCTTTATCCACACATCAACTTTTACACATGCCTTGCACAGGTATTCACAAGAACAGAAATTGACTTCATTGTGATTATCTATCTTGAAACTACACAAAACAGCCATAAAAGTGAAGTTAAGGAGTAATTTACAAAACTAAGTCTTCAAATTTAAAGCTATTTATGACAATACAATTGGGGCGGTGCTTGGAAAAAATACCTTTCCTTGATCCTGCTAGCATTGTCTAGCTAACGTTAGCAAAGTTCAAACATTTTACCTTATCATGTTGCATGTAAAATTTAATAAATTGAGTTTAAAAAAAAAAATTCCAGCTATCTGTGCTGTGAAGGTCATTAAAAGAAAAAAAAAAAAAAAAAAAAACACAAGGCAAAAACCTCAGCTATGAATGATATTTTTGAAACTGGTTGTTTCCTTTCATTAACTCTTCCCGTTATCTTTGCGTACTGTAAAAGCCTTCCTCACGTTGATTTGACATTATTGCACTACTGCCTGGCCAGCACTGAGAGATCAAATAACATGTTGGTGAGTTTACCATTAGAACATTAGGGACTAAGATGAATAAAAATCATCAATATGTATAAAAAAAAAATGCCAATTTGTTTACTGAGGCACATGCACCAGGTAACACTTTATTCATTAGATTTAGAAAATGTGGGATCATAAAAAAACAATGAAACAAACCTATGATTGTAATAGATTTCAATTGGGTGTTTATCAGCTTCACTAATGTTTCTCTGCACTAATGGCTCTGTTTCAGATTAGCAACCAAGGCAGCAATACAGCACGGTAAATGACAAGCCATCTTACCAAAGTAAGTCATTGATTTTCTGTGTTATGTTAATGACTGGGAACATTTCCATTAACTGTATATTATAATATATTTTATACCACAGCGCTGTTTACTTCTGAATTCTGGTTGGTCAGAAGGTGTTGATTCATTTTCTATAATAGTCATAGACATCAACTATATAATGGACGGTGTGCTCCCATTCATTCCCATTCTACAGAAATCAAGTCAGAGGCCATGTAGTAGGGATTTTCTCTTTCTCGAGTTTGCACAGTAGAGACAATATGTGAAGTATGATGCTGTATGTATGATGATTTCAGCTCGGAGATTAAGACGGGTACATCAGCAGTTTCAACAATAAGAAGTGCTATAGAAGCCTCACGGTGAGTTTTTATTTTATTGTTCAGTGCTAATAGAAAAGTCACATGAATTGCATGTTATGTTTTTCACATTTTTTTCCAAACACATGCTCACATGGGGCAGATGGTGGCCTAATTGTTAGGGAAGCTGCCCTAGAACTGAAAGATTGCAGGTTTGATTCCCACGGCCAGCAGGTACCACTGAGGCACCCAACACCAATGAACACTGGTGATGTTCAGCTTTGGAAACAGTTGATTAATATCATTGTTGTTGGACTGGAAATAATCGAGCGAGTAAAACGCAGACATGATTGTGCAGCCAGAGAATCGTCATTATTCTAGCGCCATCATGTGTCCCTTTTCAATAGCCTTTGCACCTCCTAGTTTCTGCACAGCCTCCATTTATCTTGTTTCATGTTTAGCACAGTTTAATAATAAAATAAACGCAATACGTGTCGACATTTACAACTGTAAAATGAAGGTTTATGATTTGAAATGATTTTAAATTATTTCCTGTATAATATATTCAGACACAGTAGGAGAAAATGTCATAATACCAGGGGTCAACAACAAAAGACCACATCCTCTGTATCATCTCCCTCCAACTCGAGTGAAGCTGAGTGGCCTCCTCCAAGGTGGGTATTCATTATTCATTGTAAATTGAATGAAGATATGGAGTTATATCCTAATCCAACATGATCCGAGCCTCAAACATGAACACACACTCTCATGGTGTGAAAGAAAAATAAGACAGAGACATAAAAGAAGGAAGGGTTAACAAAAGGAAGGGAGAAATTCAAGCGTGAAAGAGAGTAAGTGGGAGAATTATAGAAGGAGAAAGTAATGAAGTGCACAACATTGCACAACTGCTGTGTGTGTGTGTGTGTGTGTGTGTGTGTGTGTGTGTGTATGAGACATCATCAGAGATCATTAGCATGATGTATGTTTGTTTCTGGCAGTAAATTAACAAAATATAGCTTAAGTTTTCACAGTTTATATATGTAATTTGTTTTTGTATGATATTTCAGATCTCAGGAACCAAAAGCATCATCTGCATAACCTGGAGGCTTGGAGTCAAAAAGCAACAAGGGTCTTTGTTAAGTGAAGCGGAATCATCAGAACCATCTTCCCAACAGAAGAAATAAACAAATCATATAAAATAAATAAATAAATAAATGGGGGAAAAAAAATAACTGAATCATGTGAAAAGACACATTTGAAAATGAGGTTTTATTTTTTTTTTTAAATAAATCACACTTGAATGTAAATGAATCGTGTGCCATTGTATGTAAATTAATCATGAACTCAACTTTTTCGCCTAGATTTTTTTGTTGTTGTATCACATAAAAAATGAACAAATAAATAAATAAATAAAAATATCTGCCTGGGTTTAATTTGCCTTCTACCTGTAGTGCACTCTGGTGCCATGTCTTTCCCATGTGACATATACACATCTAGCCTTCCATATAATGTAAAAGAAAAATGTGAAAATGATTCAGGCCACTTCTATCCATTGCTCCATGGTCTAGTTCTGATGCTCATGGGCCAATAGTTGGTGCTTTTCCCACATTCATTGGGCACCCATGAATCCTGTCACCAGTTCACTGATTGTCCTTCCTTGGGCCACTTTTGGTACCACTGCAAACCAGAAACACCCCAGGAGACCTGTCGATTTGGAGGTGCTCTGGCCCATCTCATCTAGCCATCACAATCTGGCCCTTGTCAAAGTCACTCTGATCCTTACGCTTGCACATTTTTCCTGCTTTCAACACATTAACATTGAGAACTGACTGTTCACACTTGATAGGTGCCACTGTAATGTAATGTCATTCACATCACCTGTCAGTGCTGGGTCACTTAGTTCCATTGAAAGAAAATCTTAATGTTACAGCATATAAAGGCAGTCTAGACATATGTCTTCATTTGTGACAACAGTTTTAGGAAGAATATACATCTAATACAGGAATTTTATTACATCCATCCATTATCTATGCTGCTTTTTCATTAAGAGTCATGGTGAAGCTCTAGAATATCCCAGCTGACTTTCAGGTTAGAAATGGGATACATTATGTACAGGGCCCTAATCTATTGCAGGTGAACACAGATATGAACAACCATTCACACTCACATCTATGGGCAATTTAGACTAGCCAGTTGACCTAATCTGTATGTCTTTGGACTGTGAGAGGAAACCAGAGAGCATGCAAACTCTGCACAAAACAGATGGCAAGTTCTAACCCTGAACCTTCTTGCTGTGAGATGACAGTGCGAACTGCTGCACCACCATGCAGCCCAATAATCTTTTTATTTGCCTATAATCAAGTTCAGCATATCTGATCAGTCAGTGCAATCAACCCCCCAACACACAGACACACAAAGCTATACACACTTGGTTTATAATCTTTATTGCTTCCCCATGGTTTTGAACTTCTATGAATATCTAAACAGTCTGGATGAAAGCATTGCTTATAATAAACTAGCTGATAACCCAGTGGCTTCGCTCACTGAGTGGAAGGGAAAAAATAAAATGCAGTATTTATAAAACACTGGGACGACACAACAGAACTGATAAAAACTGCTAAAAGCTTATATGAAAAAGGACCTCAAACAATAAAAAGGGTAAAAGACATGTTCTGACAAATCTTTTATAAACAATTGACACATACATAGTAGTACATATAATAACATATGACGGATACATGCACATTTTGTAACGTCAGTGAAGAGCGCGCGCCACGCCCACCTGTGGAATATAAGTATTGGAGCTAATTCACCTGGACTGAATTAGTGGTGATTGGAAAGACTTTAACGCTTCTTGCCGAGGCGTGTGTCCATGCCTCTTTTAAAGTCGATATCTGTGCTTGATCTCTGTTGTGGACTTTTTGGACATTTCATGTGGGACTATTTTCCGTGTTTTCCAGCGGACTTTGAACTCTTTTGCCTTAAGGACTAAGTGAAGTATATCTCCCGTTTTTATGTTGGACTATTGTTATGCCGTGTGTCTTCTGCTGGCTTTTTGTGTTCGCGATTCAGCCTGATTTCCCCGTGTTTCAGGTTTACAGTTGTATCCAGACAAAGACACAGCCCCCCTCTCTCACACACACAGGTGAGACATGACACCTTTATTGAAGTATCAAAGTTCTCTTAAATAATCACTTACCAAATAGGTATGTATTTATATAAGCAACACACTGGAAAGCTGATATAAAAATGGCTTCACAAACGAAGTGATGAATCCCCCTACAGCGCTGCCATATATGGTCTGTGGTCATATGTCATGCCCGTTTCAAACACAAAAAGATTTTTATATATAGATTGAACATGTAATTCCTGTGTTAACCAGTAGAGGCCGCTAAACACCTGCAAAATATCAGTGATACTGCTAAATGTGTGTGTGTGTGTGTGTGTGTGTGTGTGTGTGTGTGTGTGTGTGTGTGTGTGTGTGAGAGAGAGAGAGAGAGAG
>JAOVYU010022177.1:0-11608 GCA_025674565.1 Synodontis membranacea
CTTCTCATTCAATGGTTTTCTTTATTTTTATTATTTTCTACATTGTAGATTAATATTGAAGACATCAAAATGATGAACACATATGGTATTATGCAATCAACAAAAAAGTGTTAAACAAACCAGAATATGTTTTATATTTTAGATTTTTCAAAGTAGCCACCTTTTGCTTGAGTGAAGACAGATGATGCAGAGTGAAGACAAAGCAGTCAGCAAGTGCTCAGCAGCTCTGCGAACTCCTTCAAGACTGTTGAAAACCATTCCAGGTGAATAGCTGATGAGTCTGACTGAGAGAATGCTAAGAGTGTGCTTTTCATCAAAGCAAAAGGTGACTACTTTGTACTACATTACGGTCTCTGCCCTCCAGCGGCCAAATAAGGTACAGCAGCCTGCACTCGCAGCAAAGTACACTTCCTCCCATATGGGGAGTAATCACTAACACCGTATAAAACTAACTAATGCAAGATAACGTCACATCCCTTCCCACATAGAAGGTACGATTTAAGGAATTTTTAGAACATATTAACACATTAGGCAGTATTTCTAAACATATGAGCTACATCTCTAACATGCATCTATATGAACTTTGTTTAGACATGGAACATGAGAAACTTACTTATCATCATGGACTCTACACTGAAAGGTTGACTTGAACACTCAGGACTGCAACAACCAATAACCAACCCAGGTATCTGGAAACTTAACAATTTTTTTCTCAGTTAACTCTTGTATCTCAGTTTTTTCAGGCGCATAAACTACAAGTCTCAAATTTACACCGGAACTACGTCAGTTAAAGCGTGACGGCGTGAACCCCCCAAAAGTCACTTAAGAGTCCCAGCCTTGTATACAGCCGCCCCCAAATGTGCTGGGCTCATTTGCTACCAGTAAACTGCAGTCCATCTTAGGGGTTGAAGTCAGCGGTGCATCATCCTCTCCATATGGGAGGTCTGGCAACATCACCAAACGGGCCACCGGCCTGGTATGTGTGTCCCTTGATGGTCACATCGGCGGATCTGATGCATCCATCATTGCTGCAATGAATCTTAAGCATTCGGCCGATGGGCCACAGGGCCTGAGGCAACTGCGGGTCCACCATCATGACAACTGCCTTGTTGAGGAGCCCGGGGGGGGGGGGGGGGGGGATTTCTGCCTAGTCTGCAGGTTGGGTAGTCCCTGATGAATAGGGACCTATAAGTGATTTGGGAGTACCGCCATCATCGACGACTCAAGATGTCGGTCTCCGGGTAGACCACTTGGGGAAGCGACCCATCCGGCTGCCCCATGAGGAGGCAATTTGGAGTTACTGGGTCAGGATCTGCAATGTCAGAGGATACATAGCCCAGTGGCTTCGAATTGAGGATGGCCTCAACCTCCAGGAGGACTGTGAGGAGCACCTCTTCAGGAACAGTTTGAGAGCCCACACAGGTGTAAAGTGCAGACTTAACTGATCGGACTGGAGGCATCCAGGGCAATAGGGTGCAAGGAAACCTCAACGCACCCCTCCAGCCTCCTCAGTCGCCCACCAACTCTAATGAGGGCTGAGGACTCGTCCATTTTGGGAGCTAGGGTGCGTAGGCAACTCCCAGATAGCACAGGTTTCCCTGCTGCAAGAAGTTTGTAGTCCTACAGGAATGACTGCTGTTGAGCTTGCCGCAGAATGCTCATTTCTGCCTGGAGATACTCTTCCACACTGGGAGGAGAGCTGCCAGGGTTCTGTTGGAGATCTTGAGCGGTGGCATCCAGGAGTTCTTGCCAGGTGCTGTATGCTGCATCCATCAGATCTGTAGTCATGGATAGAAGGGTGGTCACTACACAGAAAGCATCCCTCTTAAATTCGGTTTTGTCTTCAGGTGGCAGCTCCGGCCAGTTGTTGGGGCTCTGGAGCAGGAAGGGGGGCCCTTGTGACCATCGGTTAGGTTCAATGAGGGCTTCTAATGTCTTACCTCGAGTCTACATTTCCTGAGTCTACATAGCGCCAGGTGCAATTCTCAGTTAACTCTTGTATCTCAGCTACCCTTCCCCCTACGAAGACTTTAAAGTGGCAAGATTGAGAATGTAGCCAGGTTAGCACTGTAGTGGAATCTGACCATAATACCGTACGAGACACTGGCAAGGTGAGCTCTATCTCCAGGACACGTGCTAACTGTGCAGCTATCGGAGCAGCAAAGAGCTCCAGGCGCGGTATTGACTGTAGGCATTTTTTGCGCTACTCATGAATGGGCAAGGATAAAGGACAGGTGGACAAGGCTATTAGTGTCCTCAGTTCTCATATATGCCACAGCTCCATAAAAGGCCTTCTCTGAGGCATCTGCGAAGATGTGCACTTCCCATGTGGCACCCTCTGGGCTTGCATCAACTGGCATGTAGGGGCAAGGGAAGGAAACATGAGGCAGGTAATTAAGCTCGGCTTCCCAATCTGACCAGGCTTGCAGAAGTTCGGATGAGAGATTGGAGTCATCCCAATCGTGCTGTTTGTTTAGCCCGGGTGGGGTAGGGAAGGAGGTAACCCAGAGGATCATACTGTGTGGCTACGACTCAGTAGATGTTCCACAGGGTGGGGGCATCATACACCACAGGCCTATGTTTAAAGCCTAAGGTGTCAGTCTGCCAATTCCATGTGAGGCCAAAGGTTGATTCCAATGGGTTGGACTTATCCTGTGCCAGCCACAGGTCTAGGCTTTCTGATCTGGCTTCTGTCGGTAGGTGGCTCAGGATGCTGGTATCATTGCATGCCCACTGATGCAGTTGAAAGCCTGCCGAAGCCAATGTGTCTCTGAGTCGGTCCACTAGAAGCTTGGCTTGTCGACATAAAAGCAGTTTTCCACTGAGAACCTCAGGTTGTCATCTGACTGCGTGTGATCAATGATGTGACGCTGCAGGGCATATACAGCACAGCAACGGCTGCAGGTGGTCCCAAATGGCAGAACCTGCCACTCAAAGATTCTAGAAGGCTTGTCAATCTTCAGATCATGCCACAGGAACCTTAGCAAGGGACGGTAAACAGGGAGGAGGTGCACCTGATGAAACATCCCCTTGATGTCTCCACTGACTGCAATAGGATGTTCCTGAAACCTCACTAGAACTAGAGGCCCTAAGGGTGGGGCCAGATAGGAGGTACTGATTCAGCGACTGCCCCTGGTAACTGTGAAAGCAGTTAAAAAACAAGGTGGTTTTTTTCCATTGTGGCTTACAAGGTGATGGGGGATGTACCAAGTCTCTTCAGAGGGGCTCTCCTCATTTACATCCTTCACTACACCAGCATCAATGAGTTTCCACATTTTAATCTTGTATGCACCTGCCTGCTCGGGGTTCCTAAGGAGGCGCTTCTCCATGCTACACAGCATAGGCATAACTGACTCCCTTGGGGCATGCAATGGTGGCATGTTGGCATGACGCAGCAGAGAAGTAGCATACCTGAAGTCCTCGGTGCGGACAGTCAGCTTAGAGCAGGGAGACTATGTTAATATTCCAACATGAGCATGGTCAATAATCCGACGAACCAGAGTCAGTAATCCGACAGGGAACAGAATAAATATCCAACAGGGAACAGACTTTATAATTCAGCAAGAAAGTACCGGCGTAGAGTAGAGCACCATACTAAATACACAGGCTAACAAGCAAAAAAGGGCAAGGCAGAAATCATAACCGAAATAAACAGCCAGAAATTAGAAACCAGATAGACAGACCAGAAAACTGTCTGCACTCTTAGCGTACGTGTCTAAATTGGATACACCTGTATCCAATCGGCAATCAGGAGGCTCAGAGAACATGTACTTGTTGGCCAAGTCCAAGGCCTACATTTGCCTGATAATGTTAGGTAGAGTACATGTGCACGTTGGCCATCTTGTTTGTAGTTCGTGCTGTATGGGACATGTAGTCCCTGGCCGACGTGTACCTGACACAAGAAGATCAAAGAAGAATCTGCATGCAAACATCGAGAGTCAGGCTGAGAGGGGGGATAATGTGAGAGTTAAAATGAAGATGTCTAAAGTAATATGCACATTGTTAATATCCAACATAACATGCACTAAACACACTAAAATAGAAAGCCTGAACAACTGCATCAACGAGCCCCGGGGACGTCATGAGTGTAGAAGCCAGGATAGTACCTATAGGTTAGACTAATACTACAATAACAGGTAGATTGAACAAGAGGTCACAAAGGTTAAAAAATAATGAATAACTAGGCCTGAAAGAAGGCCTTGTTTTTTTTAATAAGTTATAAGCAAGAACTATAGAGAAAGACAGAGACAGACAGAGACAGACAGAGAAAGAAAGATAGAGAGAGAGAGAGAGAGAGAGACCTGCTTTTTGACACAAGAAATCCAGAATCCAGATTCTGATTCCCCATTGAAGGCTCCCTCATGTCTGTGTTATCTTCTCGCTCTCCTTTTTAGTTATGCTGTCATGATATGTGCAAGGGGCAGGATGCATGTGCAGGAATCCTAGGAGGCAGAAGTGGATTTTAACGGTTTTATTAAAATCTACTATCAGGCAAACAAATCCAAAACATGAGGCAAAAATCTAAATCCATAAACAAGCAAAGTTCAGGCGATTGGCAAACAACAAAACATGGGCAAAACAAAAGGCAGAAGTCAAGAAACAGGCTAGGGTCAAAAACACGAGAATCATAAACATGGAAACGCTCAGCAGAAGCACAGACACTGAGTTATTGCTTCGCAAAGAAGCACGCAGTGAGCACTCCTTTTAAACAGTTCAAAGAGTCTCTTGATTAGAAGCACCTGCTTCCAATCAGTGGTCTGAGGAGCCAGGTGACATAAGCACGTCGGCCATCTTGGTTTGTAGTCCATACGCATGGGACATGTAGTCCAAAGCCGACGTGAACCTGACACATAGCTAGTCTTGCCGGAGTTCCTGCTTGCACTCAGCACATACACTGGTCTTAACCAGAACACAACAATGGGTATAACTAACAGGCCCGTCTCTCTCTCTCTCTCTCTCCCTCTCTCTCTCTCTCTTTATTAAATTTAACTCTCGTAATTAAATTTAACTCTCTGTCGAGCTGCACACAGTACCTGAGATACCAATGATTCTGACCCCCTCCGTGTTCCGGACCTGTCTGATCCATCCTGATATCCTTCTTCTTGTCGGAGTTATCATCACTGTTATACACTCACTCCTGTTGAGGATGGTCCCATGTGAACAGCCTCAATATTCATGATGTTGGACTGCTGCTGACATGAACATTTCTGCTACAATGACTTAGGACTTAAATTACCACAAACATTCATACGCTCAAACTTCCATCAGTTGAAAATTTTGTTTAAACTATAGTGATTGATGTTCTACACAATGTAGTTTTGACCATAAACACAGTTACATTAGCATCTTATTTGTAATTACACTATCTGGTGTCACCCAAATGACGATGGGTTCCCTTTTAAGTCTGGTTCCTCTCAAGGTTTCTTCCTATTGTCATCTCAGGGAGTTTTTCCTTGCCGCTGTTGCCTCAGGCTTGCTCATTAGGGGATATATAAATATATATATTTATAAGATAAAGTTATAGATTCATAAACACAGAAGCAAAATTTGTAAAGCTGTTTTGAGACAATGTCCATTGTTAAAAGCGCTATATAAATTTTATAAATTGAATTGAATTCCTATATCTTGAGACCTATAGGTCTTGAGTATGTGTTGCAGATCTAAACGTGGACATGCTGTGGTTAAGCTGTGGGAGTGGAAAACCGCTCAAACTATCATGGTGAGATTGTGGGGTTAAATACAAATGATGCCACAGATATCTATGGCTTTGAGCCAAGGGAACAAAATTGGGTGTGGTCTCTGTGTGGGAGGAGCATATTGCCTATTCTCTGTCAATCACATTGACACTAGCCAAGCATCTGTGAGCTCATGTATGTGGAAGAAGGCAGATCACGTTTTCCTCTGTGTGTCATGCTGTTTTCACATATAACATAATAGGTAAGTAATAACATGCACAAATATTTATTTCCATGCCATAAATATAGCTAAAAAAATAAAAGTAATAATTAATGCATAAGAATACGATGTCTTTTTTAAAATAAAAAGAAAAATTATTAGGGATGACAAATTGATGTCCACTAAACACTGGACAGATTCGCACCTAAAGATTTTTTCTGTTTCTCACTAAACCATCTTTTGTTTTTGGAATTGAAGAAAATGAACCAAGCCAGTTATGAAAAGAAGTCCAGGAGTGCTGTCATACTGTTATGTAATTTTATTGGGCTGCTACACTATTAAAAAAAATCAGAAATGCTGTTAGTTAAGTGTTAGTTAACTAATGTTAGTTACAAATTAACATTTGTAATTTAGCTAGTAAAATGTGTAATTTTTTTATAACTTCACTTTGTTAACTTATCCAGCTAGCTAGGTTTTGCGAATTATTTGCATTTTTTTTTTTTGCATTTGTATGATTAAATGTGGATTTTTATTTATTTTTTACTTTCACTTAAAAAATTTTTTGCCTATTAATAAATTTTGCTTATACTAATAATTTTAGCTAAGTAAGATTTTGACCCCTGTACCCCTACTTTTACTTAAATACAGTTTCTCTGTTTTTTTTTTCCAGTTCTGGATGCATATTAGTATATATTTAATTTTAATACTAAATGTGTACATGACAAAATGTTAATTGTTGAAAAAAAAAAGACTGTATGCTTTTATACTGATTTTTTTTTATGTCTAGTATCTCTAGGTGGAACCTAGATTGAAGTATGTAGACTTTAATCTATCCAAAATATTATTATTTTATTTTATTTTATTTTATTAGTAATTGTAAAAATGTAATCACAGATGTTACCAGTAGAGTGCAGTGTTTAACATCAGTCCTTCACCAACACGACATATGAAACAAGATAAAAATCCAGAGGGTTTAGTAGCAAAATCTCTATTTACAATCTGAATCCACATCCATGTCCAGTGTTTCTGAATATAATATTATAATATACATAAACATTTACTAAACATGAAATAATGTTCTCCAGTATCTTCATTGCATCAATTTGGACTTTAACTACCAAATGTTAATGCGTTTTAGATTACAATACCTATTAAATTACTCAATAATTAAATGAAAAAGTCTGAAGCACAGTCTGCTCCAAAATTATTGGAACACCAAGGCCAATTCATTGGTTTTTCCTGTTATTGAAGACATTTGTGCATGACATCAGCAGTTTTAGCATTTATTCCCTAGCATCTACATTTAGATATGTTAAACAACTTAAAACATAATACATTTAGTATCAAACCACTCAGTGCACAACAAAACCAAATTAATTGGCCTTGCTGTTCCAATACTTTTGAAGGGGACTGTGATTCTGATGTGAACTTAATTGACTTCCGGACTTGTGAACTTAATTGACTTTTTGTGTTATCATTGATTGATTGATTGACTGATTTGGTAAAAAGCATGACTTTTATCATTTTATACATTTCTACAAATTTTGCATCAAGAGAACTCCACTGAAAAACTCCACAGAAAACATCTTAGCTGCAGCTGTAGTCAACCAGATCATTATTGAAATTCAATACACAAATATCACCACTAGAGGGCATCAATGTTCAACACCAACCCTCTGCCAGTGCTGAAGCACGTTATTGAGAGCAAGTGAATAAATATTATCTCTAAAAATCCAGAGGCTTTAGTAAAAATCATCTAGAAGGGCATTTAGAGAGCACAGACTTTAAACTTTACTGTCATCTACTAGATTTCTAAATGTATGGCACTTTTAGGTGCAAGCTTCTGCCAAGCCCAAATGTTGTAGCTTTGCGAGTTTAGCAAAAGTGAAATTACATGTTTTGAGCTGCCCTGTGACTCAGATCTGATCCAAAATTTAATCGATTCTTCCTTGTTCCTACATCCTGCCACCAAGTTTCATGAAAATTAGACTGCTAGTTTGTACACAATACTGCTTATAGAACAAACAAACAAAAAAAAATCACACCAAAAGCAGAACCTCCTTAGGTAATCTAATCACAATCCGAATATGGACACAAATGTACATGAATGACAGCTGATCCTTCTCTTCTCAGCACTGGCATGCTCTAGACTGTTGAGTTAAGCAATTAAAATTGTCCCTACTGTCAAGTGTCTTTGGCCTTTAACACAGAAGGCATGACAGCAAGTGGCATATGATTCAGCTCTAGATTAGAGAAAGGGTTCTTGTCCTCATGATTAATAAAAGGTTACTTTGGGGGTTTCAGGGATTCTAGATTTAGAATTTAGCAAATAATTTGGAAAATTAAGTTAAAGTTTCAGCAAACTCAATCATTCACTGTTGTTGTCCACCTTCACAGTTAAAGTAACATTCTTTCTTTCAAAATAAAATTGGAGATTTTGAGTTTCTCTGAGAACCTTATTTGTTTCATGGCTCTGGGTTCCAGTAAAAGATCATCTGGTCCGTCATGCCACCTAACACTTTCTGCTCTGAGGTCCATGCCTGAAGAGCAGAATCAGCTGTCAGTGCCACATGCATTCTTTGCAAACTGTATAACACACACGTCCATTATTAGTTAGTCACACACGCGCGCCACACACACCATTTTTAGATGTTGAAGGCAGGGCACTTAAAATGAGAGATGTGTGAGAGATATGAGATGGGTAAGCACTGCAGGACAGAGTTTGTCAAATTTTTGGTCTGTAATTTATATCTAGGGTGGTCTGCAAATGTACTTTTTACTGACTTTTAATGACTTTTTAACTTTTTTAATGACATAAAGACAATTGAGATCTTAATGTTCTTGTAGTTTTGTACTTTCTGTAGGCTGTTCATTTTTTTTTACATCAAAAGCTCAAAATTCTAAAAACAAGCAAAAGTAATGTAATAATTCATTCCAATTTTATCAAAACTATGTTTTGATATTTATTGTGTTATTTGATATTTGATGTTTTGATTTTTTATTGTGCATATGTGGTTTTGATTTTGAGGGAGGAATGATTTAAAAACAAAACAGAAAGCCCTAATATTTCCAGTAATTAAATTTAACATACCGAATAGTTGAATATATTCATAGAATTAATATTAATTCACTTACCTGGTTCTGTGTAAATCTCACTTTAAAGCATTTGGAAAAGAATGAACTTGTAACTATTTTTATAGACTGGTCATTTGTGAAAAAAATTAAATTCAATTGTGTGCTGGATTATTTTTATGCAGTAATAACTACTTTCTCTAATAATGTAGCAAGGATGTTGGCTACATCATAAAACATAATTAGTCTAACCTCTAAAAGGGGAAAATTGTACAGGTTTAGAGATTAATTTACAACAACATTTGATTTAAGAATTCATTAAATATTTTTTTTTATTTGTTTGTAAATACATTTTATTGGCTGAGAATAACAGCTGGCCGTAGACATCCATTATCAGTGTGCCTGACAGGTTTATCTTTCTCATTCATATCACTACAGATGCAGTAGAAAAGGATCAGACTGAAAATCATTGGAGTACTACCTTATGCATTAGAGATGCGTTTATACATTTCTACTGATTAATATTTCATTTCTAGTAGAACAACTAAACAGTGAAAATCCGCACGCCTGGCTAACGTACTTTGCAGAAGAGCACCAAATACGAAAGCCAGTATTATTATTCAGCTGTTTAATGATCTGTAACGGCCAGAATTAGGTTAAGAAAATTATTTGTGAGCGTAATGTGAGTGAAATCTTTTCCAACAGTGCAATCTGTGAAATCGTCTTTTTTTTGGATAGTGGCACGGAATATGCTAGGTCTTTTCAGTTAATGGTCTAATCAGATTTTGAAAGTGGCATGGTTGTGGGTGTCTGATGGACTGGTTTGTATGTTTCAGAAACTATTGTTCTCTTGGGAGTTTCAACCACAGCAGTCTAGAGTTTACACAGAATGGTGCAAGAAGCAAAAAAAACATCCTGTGTGCAACTGGTGGTGAACAGAAAAGCACCTGAAAGAGCATATATTTAACCCTGAGGCCAATGGTCTACAACAGAAGAACATCGGGTTCCACGTCCAATCCAAGCCAAGTCAGCCAAGAACAGAAATTTTGAGGCTACATTGGGTAATGGATCATCTAAACTAGATAGTTGAAGATTGGAAAAAAGACTGGGATGTTTTTCCAATCTTTAACTGTCCAGTTTTGTTGACCTTGCTCACACTGTATCCTCAGATTCTTGTTCTTAGCAGACAATAGTGGCATCTAATGTGGTCTTCTGCCCTTGCAGTTCATCTGCCTCAGGATTTGACATTATGTGTTCTGAGATGCTTTTCTGCTCACCATGGTTGCTTATTTGTTTTACTGTAGCTTTCCTGTCGGCTCAAACTGACCAAATCTTGCCATTCTCCACTGACATCTCTCATTAACAATGCATTACCACCAGAAGAACTAACACTCACTGGATGATTTTTGTTTTTCGCATCATTCTTTGTAAAACTCTAGACATTGTTGTTCATGAAAATCCCAGGAGATCAGCAGTTTCTGCAATATGTAATCTAGAATGTATGGTATCAGCAACATACCTGGGTCAAAGTCACTGGGATCACATTTATCCTCTTTCTGATGTTTAAACATTGACCCGTAGCTGCATGAATATATGCATTTAATCGTCACATGATTGGCGGATTGGATAACTGCATGTGTGTTAAGGTCTACAGGCATTAACTAATAAAGTTTATTGCAACTGTAGTTGGATAGTGTTCATAAATCTTTATGGGGAGGGGCCATGGTATATTTTAGATTTACAGTTTAAAAAAAAAAAAAGGTAATCACAAACGTGTTTAACCTTTGACTATGCCACTGCCAAATGCAGGCATGGCCAAACAACTGCTAACTGACCGTCGCAGAAATAGAAAGTCATTTACATAATTTATGATGACATCTGCACGGTGCAGACATTATGTCTGTCAAATCACCTTAGATAATTTGATAAAGTGATGTCATAACTTGCACATGAGCTGCAGAACAATGCCTGGTGTTGTTTACATAGTGCAGATATAACGTTACCTTTGCACACCAATAAAAAAATCTTCCTGCATGTTGCTTTCTTGCTTGAGAGGTCACTGAGCAGGACAGTAGCCTGCTGTGTGACCTGCAACCAACATGCCATTAAGCGAAACACTACATAATGCTCCTATGGAATCTCCTTGTATCTTAAGAGTTTGTAATTTCATCAAAGTGCACTTAGAGAATATGGGACTAGCTATTTCAGAGGTGCTAAAAAAAATTATTGCTAGACTTAGCAAAGCAGCTGTGAAGTCACAAGGACTACTCAAGCCTAAACTTGGAGGCAGAAATGTTGAAGCGCAAGCATAGGAGGCTCTTCTTTTAGTGTGAGGGCAAAGTGGCAGATTACATCAGTACTAGCATTCCAGACATATAGCAGCGTAGCACATGGCCTTCTAGGTGGATTTTTAATGGAGTCACCCTTAGGAGTGTAATATAGCTCCCTCACACTGAGCAAGCATGATCTGTGTCTTGATCTGAGAAAAGCTGGAGTAGATTATGGCCTGCTCTTATAGTTAAAAAATTACCATTTAAAGTTACGGTTGTTAGTTTATCCCTTATATCAGATAAAACAGACAGAGCAATCAAAGCTGCTCATTTATATGTTTGAATTAGATTCTGATAGACTTGTATGTTAC
>JAOVYU010022244.1:0-11604 GCA_025674565.1 Synodontis membranacea
ATAAAATGTAATTTATAACACTATTTGTACACAAAAAAATAGGATGCCTAAGACTTTTGCACAGTACTGTATATAAAGATTGTGTTTACAATAATTAATTAAAAAGTAATAATAGAAATGATGAAAGTGAGAAATGTTATGATGAGGCCTAAATCCTGTCTGATACCTTTCATGAATGCTATTAATGTATACATTTGCTCATAATTGCTGAGCTACAGCCTTTTATCGGAAGTTAAGGGGTGGTTGGATATTGGCCCATAGACAGCTGACTGGGGTTGAGGTTGATTATCTTTAATCAGCGGCTAATTTAAAGGATTCAGGTACATAGCCAATGCTAAGCGAAGAATTGATTATCTTTAGTTTAGGTTCAAATTCATCTGGTATCATCTGTTTGAGGAAATATTAGTGAAATAGTTCTTTCTCTTAAAGGGGGTAATCACTAATCTCATACAGTTACACTGCTGTCTACAGACTTATCAAATTGTCTGGCATTATATTCATAGTCAGAATTTTTTGCCTGATATGATCAATTTCTGCATTGAAAAAATTCATGAAGTCATTGCTACTACATATTGATGGTGTGAGTTACTGTGGCCATCTAAAACCTGGATAATTTTGATACAGTTATATGTACATTCAATAAGAATCTAGGATTTTAAGAATCTAATGTTGTTAATTTTTGTGCATTCCTGTAGCTCAGGAGGCTCTCCTTCCATGCTAATTGGAATACTGTCAATTTTGTTTCATGCCATTTCTGTTCTAATTTCTACTTAGTCTGTTTTAGGGTGAGTGTGTAATCATTATACCAGGGTGCTATTTTTTTCTCTCTAATTATTTTTCTTTTATATGGAGCTACTGTACATTATCTAGTGTATATGAAATGTTAACATTTAGTTGCCTAACCAAGTTCTGTAGGGTCTGACACTTATCTAAACAAAGTTAATAATTATGGGAGATTATTGATAAAACTCTTTGCAGTAGCTGATGTGAACATTTGTTTGTCACAATAGCATAGCAGGGGTGCATATATTATTACTAAGACACATTTTAAATGAGATGAATAATGATCTGAGATTGTTTCAGACTGTGAAAATGTTTTCTATGCTTAATCAGAAAGTTAGATCTATTAGATTAGTTGGATATAAGATAATATTAGATCAAGGGTGTGACAGTCATCATAAGTGGGGATCTTGGAAGTGAATATTAAAGTCTCCCAAAATTAATCCTTTGTCTAAAGTTTGAGATGAAATCAACAAATTCACAGTGTAATTCAGAATATGGCCCTGGGGTCTGTAAATAATAATTAGTGGAATCAACTGGACAGATTTATTTTTTGTGGCTACATATGTTATCTTAGTAAGAACCTCAAACGCATTAAATGTATGTTTTTGTTTGATGCCTAGATTATCATTACAATTAATGCTTCCTCTTTTCCCAGTTAGACTGGTGCAAATAATTACCTCCAGGAGGACTAGATTCATTTAATGGTACATACTCATTTGGTTTAATCCATGTATCTGTTAAATACAGTATGCACTACCAGTCAAAAGTTTGGACACACCTTCTCATTCAATGGTTTTCATTATTTTTTATTATTTTCAACATTTCTACAAAATGATGAAGGAACACATGAAATTATGCAATAAACAAAAAAGTGTTTTCATATTTTAGATTCTTTAAAGTAGCCACCTTTTGCTTTGATGTCAGAGTGACGACAGATGACGCAGAGTGAAGACAAAGCAGTCAGCAGCTCAGCAGCTGTTGAAAACCATTCCAGGTGAATAGCTGAAGAATCTGACTGAGAGAATGCTAAGAGTGTGATAAACTGTCATCAAAGCAAAGGGTGGCTACTCTGAAGAATATAAAATATAAAATATATTCTGGTTTGTTTAACACTTTTTTGTTTATTGCATAATTCCATATTTGTTCCTTCATCATTTTGATGTCTTCAATATTAATCTACAATGTAGAAAATAATAAAAATAAAGAAAACAATTGAATGAGAAAGTGTGTCCAAACTTTTGACTGGTAGTGTATTATATAGCTGATCAGTAATAATTTGACTCACAATAAGTGTTTTAGATGTAAGAGATCTAACGTTTATAAGTCTTACCTTTTGATCAAAAGTGCTGGCTGTATGAGCTTATTTTCTGTTAATTAGATCACTAAAACAAGTTTTCTGGGTATTTCTACATTTTTGTTTAGCTCAGGGAACTGACATAGTCTCAGTATAGTGGAACCTGAGTGACGACTCTGTGGAGTCAGTTTAGCCTGCTTGTCTGCTCCATGGCCTTCACTCTGATTTGTCACATTTAACTAGGCCTGCTCTGACACAATAAGTTATGCTGCAAGAAATGAAAGCAGAACCTTGCTGATT
Organism: Synodontis membranacea; assembly: GCA_025674565.1. Lineage (NCBI taxonomy): Eukaryota > Metazoa > Chordata > Actinopteri > Siluriformes > Mochokidae > Synodontis > Synodontis membranacea. The sequence goes on from JAOVYU010022244.1 coordinate 2,378, forward strand.
GGGATGAATGCCATCCCACCCTGTCTCCCAGTGTACACCTAATTACAGCTGCTGGTAATTAAAGGCCTAGCTAATTTCATGTGCCCTAAGATAGAGTCTCCTATAATCAGAGCTCTTTCAGGTTTCTCAGTAGGTGCCTTATTAAGGAAAGCAAACCTGTTAGACACCTGAAGCGGAGGCAAGTGGTACTACCATGTGAAAACCTTAGGGCTAGCTTTTGGCTTTATAATTATGCCACTGAGTCATCACCAATTTACCCTGCTAAATGGCAGAATTGAGGATTGTTAACTCTACCTAAGGCATCCAGACTTTCCACTACAGACACTGAGCTAATCTCACTGTCACTAACCCTCTGTAAATCTGGATGTGCACAAGTCCTCTAATGCCGCAATCTTCTCTGTCAGTGTGCTGAATAATATATACTTATCACAAATAAAATGATTACTAATTGTCCCATTGACCACCCACTGGGCTACTTCATCCTCCACTTATCCCAAGTCACCCTTGGTCTCATATACTGCTTGATTTTTTGACCAAAGTAACACAGTGACAGTGACTGCTTCTCCAAAAATGTGCACTTCATAGTCCTTTCCAAATTCCCTACTGCCTGTGAGACTGCCGACCTACTTATCCACCATGCCTTCCATATGCATTGTATCCATTGGATAATGTTTCCAATTGAGGATCAGAGTTCTTTTCTCATGTCTGGAAATCGTTCCTGTTATCCATTTTTCAGACTTCCACCCTCAGACCAATGGCCAGACAGAATGAGCCCACCAGAAACTGGAATCTGAAATTCACTGCATTTCTGCCCAAAACTCAGATTCCTGGAGCACTTAACTCTCTTGGGTCAAATATACCCATAATTCCATTACCAGTATCTCCACTAGCGGGCCTCAAATCGAATGCTTCCTATAATATGAACCCCCATTCCTTCCTGCTCATGAAAACTGCTTTGTTAAAGAAAGCGGAAAGGTTTAAATGGACAGACTGTTGTCAAATGTCTTTTGGTAAGACTTTAAGTATTGGCTTTGTGGCTTAATGACTGTTTTCACAGACTGTGGGTGTCTTTATTGACATTGAATACCTGTATATATAAGAGGAGTCAAGATTTTATTTGCACGGCTAAATAGGTCTACAGAGAGTACATTTTAACTTCCTATACCTAAACACATTGACATGTTCAGATACATTTAAAAGAACACATTTTTTAAATTGTTTGATAGCTTTAGATATCGCCATTAATTAACATTTCTGCTATGTTAATATATTTTAATAAATACATAAATTAAGCAATTTTAAAAAGAAATGAGCTCAATCCCTTTCAAATATTCAGGTTTTCTTTCTTTCATTTTGTATTACTTTTTAATTGATTATTTTTAATTAAATGTTATTTAATTTGATATATTTCCTTTAATTTTATAATATATTTTGAATCTTTAAAATATATTTTGGATTTTCTTTTATGGCCATTTTTACGTCAGTTCTGTGTGTGTCTGAGAGTCTGATTATTTTTATCTCTTTGTTTTCAAGTTACAAAATGAAGCAATCCAGGGTGGTGCACTTTTTCAGTTTGTTCACATACATTCTGATACTTAGGTGTGTCCCATTGTGTATATATATACAGTATGAGTAAGTGTAGAGGCAGTTCAGCTGAATTCCAATTCTATTTTCAGGAAGTTAATCCGCAACTGGTTCAGTATGTACTTGCTGAATGCAGTGATTCATAATACTGAATGCTTTAATCTGTTTGGCAAATCTAATAATCTGATCAAATATATACTGTACAGTTTTGTATATGCATGCACATACACTAGTTTCCAGGGAGGGGGGGGGGGGGTGGCCCAATTTTTTTAACAGCTTGACGATGGGCTTTGTGGCGCAACATAGGGTTAATGGATTGCCTGTTCATATGGGGCCATCCTCAGCAGCGTAGGACTTCATGATGGATCAGGCAAGTCCAGATATCAGAAAGGATCAGGATCACTGGTATCTCAGGAGTAGCATATGGAGCTCTACAGAGAGAGGAAAAAAGAGAGAGAGAGAGAGAGAGAGAGAGAGAGAGAGAGAGAGAGAGAGAGAGAGAGAGAAAACCATAGATTGCTAGGTATGCTCATTGTCACGTAATCATTAAAGACAATGTATATTGTGTGCAGAGGACATAAAGTGTCCTTCTACTCCACCATCTACAAAAAAAAGAAAACTTTCAAAAGATAAACATGGAAAAAATACACAAAAAAAGGGTGCATATATGGGTGTACATACTAAATACTCAACCTGTAAAGTAGTGTGCAAAAATATGGCTGTGCAAATTATTCTGTCACTGACTGTTTAAGAGTCTGGGGCTCTGGGACAATAACTGTTTCACTCTATTACTGTATTCATGGATGATCCTGTTGGATGGAAGTAGCTGAAAAGCAAGTGTCCTTGGTGACTGCTGTCCCTCAAGGTCTTTTTGCCTCTTACCAGACACTGCTTCAGATAAATATCCAATTGAAAGTTTCATGCTGATGATGAGTTCAGCTGACCTCACCCTTCTTTTGTAGGCCCCTGTGGTTGTGAGCAGATCAGCTCAGTGGTTTGTTGCAGCCACTGATAATGCTCTCTGTAGTCCACAATCATCTAGTTTGTTTTGTTTGTTTAAGAGAGAAGTTGTTGTCTAAGCTAGTTGTTGTCTGAGTTAAGGTAAACAATGGTGGTGGTGTGAGCCAATTTAAGTACAATATTTGCATAAATGTACTTGGTTACATTCCACCACTAGTGGCAGATTATAAAAAACCGGAAGGGGTAACAATAGCATGAACTTGTTTTTAGCTGGTGTCTCTCATCTTAATTTGTGGAAACATACATCTATCATCAGCATAACATTGGATGCTCATATAATGATAATATTGTCAGGGTCATTCCCTTAACTCTAACAAGATTTTGTAGTTTATGCCTTGTTAAGATGTGCTATAAAATTTGTACTTTAATTGTGTAACACTTTATTTCATGGCAAGCAGCTGCCTTACTTCCAGTAAGGACATATTAACATATAATGGCTCAAACCAAATGAATGCCACAAGTACAACCTAAGCTTGTTGGAATGACAGACTGGAGTTGTATGAGGTAAAACCTGTTCCAGCATGTAGTCAGGAGATTTATTTCTATTGAATATAAAGCTGTTTGTTATTTTTTGAACCAGAAAAAGTGTCAGGATTTAAAAATTGTGAAAATCAATAAAACAGAAAATCTGGTCAATTCTCATATTCATATAAAGGTTAAATATGGCCATATGGACAAACTGTAAAACACAGAGGGATGTGGATTATTTTTATACAACTGTGCACACATTAAAAAACTTATTCTTATTCTTATTATTAGAATTTTTTTAAGTTTTATTGTTCGCAATGCCTTATAGCCCAGCACTAGCATTTTAGATGGATTTTATTAAAGTCAACCATTTTAATTTTCATTCTAGGTTATGTGATAGGTTAATTTATGTTTTGTTATAAGAAAAAAAAGAGAAGAGAGTTTCCTTTTCATTACATGGTTAGGTTGTGAAAATTAGCTGTGTTAATTAGTATGTCAATCTAAGGTCCTCACATGGATAGTAAAGCAAGTGTGTGTGTGTGTGTGTGTGTGTGTGTGTGTGTGTGTGTGTGTGTGTGTGTGTGTGTGTGTGTGTGTGTGTTCTCTAGAGAGAAACCCTCAGGTGCCTCCAGGTAATAGGAATGTACTTAAAAATGCTAACAATTTAGACAATAACCTGAGGCCAGTGTGACATGTGAGAGAAAATCTTAGCTATCACACTTTTCTGACACTTTTAGTGTATAAGAACATGCTGTTTTAACCAGTTGTTATAATAGAATGTTATAACCAGGTGTTTTAATACAGTACTAAAACTGAGTTTTGTAATACAAGTTATAGTGCAGTGTTATGTAAACAAGTTCTTTTTCCACAGTGTTCTGAGAACCAGAGACACTTGACACTTGAAAGTATTTAATTTAACTAAATTACACCAACTTAAACTATATGGACAAGTTTGTGTTCTGACACGCATAAGCTCCATTTTTCAGGGAAGGCATCCCACTAGATTTTGGAGCGTGTCTGTGGGAATCTGTGTTCATTCAGCACATGAGTGTTAGTGAGGGTCAGGCGCTGATGTTGGGTGAGGATGCCTGGTATTCAGTCTGTGTTTCAGTTCATCCCAAATTGTGTTTGAGATCAAAATACGAATATTAGATGATAAAGCAGAGCTTTAATTTCCTGAAATTTACATCCAGATGTGTTAAACAACATAAAACATGGTACCGTTTCTTTGAACATTTTTCAAGTGACCAAAATATTAGAACATGTGACTGACAAGTGTTTATACTGACCAGCTGTGCCCTGTCAGAGTGACTGTTTAAGTAGCTCTGAATGTATCAATGCATATTACTGGAAAGTGGAAAATGTGCACAAGCAACAGGGAGCAGTGCAGACTTGAGAGGATCTTCAAGAAAAGTGGATTCAAGAACTTGGGAGATCTTCACAAGGAGTGGACAGAAGCTGGTGTCAGTGCCACCGCACAAAGACGTCTTCAGGAAAGGGGCTACAACTGTCACATTCCTAATATCAAGCCTCTCCTGTCACATCTACCACAGTTCTTCTAGAGAGTGACTGTTATGTTACTTATGCAAAACCCAGGAACCTTCATTATGTTTTGTTTGAAAAGTGGTCTTTTACTTAATACACCCATCAGGCATAACATTATGGCCACCTACTTAATATTAGGTTGGTCCCCATTTTGCTGACAAAACAATCCCACAGATTGGATCAAGATCTGGGGAATTTGGAGGCCGAGTCAAAACCTCAAACTCATTGTTGTGCTCCTCAAACCATTCCTGAACAGTTTTTGCTTTGTGGCGGGTGCATTATCAAGCTGAAAGAGGCTACAGCCAACAGGGAATTCAGTTTCCATGAAAGGGTGTACATGGTCTGCAACAATGCTTAGGTAGGTGGTACATGTCAAAGTAACATCCACATGGATTTTAGGACCCAAGGTTTCCCAGCAGAACATTGCAAAGCATCACACTGCTTCCACCGGCTTGCCTTCTTCCCACAATGCATCCTAGTGCCATGTGTTTCCCAGGTAAACAACACACATGCACCTGGCCATCCATGTGATGTAAAAGAAAACATGATTCATCAGACCAGGCCACCTTCTTTCATTGGTCTCTGGTCCAGTTCTGATTCTCATGAGCCCATTGTTGGCACTTTCGGTAGTGTACAGGGGTCAGCATGGACAACCTGACTGGTCTGCAGCTATTCAGCCCCATACATAACAAACTGCCATGCACTGGGTATTCTGACATCTTTCTATTATAACCAGCATTAACTTCTTCAGCAATTTGGCTGGCCCGTGTGGTCTGTTGGATCAGACCACACAGGCCAGCCTTTGCTCCCAATGTGCATCAGTGAGCCTTGGCTGCCCATGACCCTGTCACCAGTTCACCACTGTTCCTTTCATGGACCACTTTTGATAGATACTCACCACTGCAGACACCCCACAAGTGTTGCAATTTTTGGAGATGCTCTGACCCAGTCGTCTAGCCATCACAATTTGGTCCTTGTCAAAGTCGCTCAAATCCTTAGACTTGCACATTTTCTACATCTAACACATCAACTTGAGGACAAAATGTTAATTTGCTGCCTAATATATCCATCCACTTACAGGTACCATAATGAACCTGTCAGTGCTCATAATGTTATGCCTGAGCAGTATATTGTCACGAACCTTGGAAAGTGGGCATAGTGTGGAGGGATTGGACGCAGACACAGGAATGGAGAGACAGTGATAAAGTGGAACAAAAGGGCTTTCATTATTGGAACCAAGGGGCGCACAAGATGGTGCCGGTGATGATGGCTGCCGTCGCTCGGTGTCCTCCTTAACGTTTTTCTTACGTTTGCCGTGTTGTTTTTTTTTGTTTTTGTTTGCAATATGCAATGCTCTCATCTCCTATGACAGACAAACTCTCCTGGACATTCAACAAAATTCGCAATCTGGACCTTCACAGACCTATTTTTTTGTGAATGAAGGTGACTTACCTTGGCTACCTGGGCAGAAAAAACGCCGGAGGAAAAAGGGGGAAAAAAGCTGGGATTCTGGTCAGGCTGAAGAACAGACAACACCACACCCCTCTTCCCAGCATTCTTCTAGTGAACGTACAGTCTGTGGAAAACAAGTTGAACGAACTAAGGGCCAGGATAACTTTCCACAGGGACATTAAGAACTGCAACCTCTTTGTTTTCACAGAGACATGGCTGGATCCTTCCATCCCTGACTTGGCCATTGTTCCTGAGGAACTCTCCATTCACCGCCATGATAGAACAATGGACTCGGGAAAATTCAGGGGACATGGCGTGTGTGTAATGACCAACAAACGGTGGTGTACTGATGTACAGACAGTTTCGTCGGGGTGCTCTCCTGATGTTGAACATCTTATGATCAGATGCAGACCTTTTTATCTACCCAGGGCGTTTACAGCGGTATTCACCATAAGAATACAGTTCCTCAGGGAAGCTCTTAGCTTTTACACACTGGCTAGCTGCAATAACAGAAAAAAACCTCAAAGACTAGGAGCTTATACATATATACATACCTATTGGGTTTACACAGGGAATAGCACGAAAACAAACGGGAAAAAGCACTCCGGGTTAGAGCACTTTGATCATAACCCTTGTTCAACAACAGACAGAGTAGGAGAAAACACAGAAACAATCCCAAAGTACAAATGCGGAATTACGCCAGGAAACACGGAAGCAGAGAGCAGAAAAACACCAGCATCCACCCGTGACTGTTGCAAAGCCTCACACCAAAGCATGTGCAAGACAGTCCTTTATAGCATCCATGATTATTGCTGATCAAGTGCCGGTGTGTCTTTTCGCAGGCATGCGGAAGTCCATGTGTAGGAGTGTGTTGTTATAGGCAACGTGCATGCAGTGGAGGGCTGCGCAGAAATCACACAGAGAGAGGGCTGGTTGATGCACGTGCTGACAGAAGTCTCCTGCACATTCGGAGCACGCACAAGACTTGCTTTCTTTACTGATATACAAACATTTTTCAAAAAGTTCTTTTTTGAAAAAGGAAAGTTAGGAAATATATAGATCAAAATTTGTACTAAAAAAAAATACGGTGGTTCAAGACTAGTGAATATACACTAAGAGTAACAGTCATAGTTTTTGCACACTGTCACATTTAACTAGAAAGGTGTGTGTGTGTAAAACTGGACGAAAATGCAGGGATCATCAGACAGAGATAGCAAACTGAAAAGGTCTTCATTAACAAAAGGTAGAGCACAGAAGCAAGACAAAACCAAAACTGAAACTAAAGGTGTTAAGTTATCAATGAACGTAGATTAAAACAGTAAAGATAAACACATACTGGAACAGAGAAGGTCGGCAAAACACTGGTGTACAAACACTTCCAAAACCGTGCAAATGAACACAGATTAGCATGTGACAGAGATGGTGAAAAAATGCGGAAGTGATACAATGAATCAAACATACAGACACCGTTACCTTTAACACCATCCAGCCTGTGCTGCTCAGGAAAAAACTGACAGAGATGGGAGTAGACTTGAACCTGGTGGGCTGGATTACAAACTACCTGACAGAAAAGCCTTAGTACGTGCGTCTAGGTAATTGTAGATCAGACACTGTGACCAGCAGCACAGGAGTACCACAGGGGAGAGTACTCTCTCCAGTCCTGTTAACCCTATACACCTCAGACCTCCAATACAACTCAGAGTACTGCGATGTGCAGACGTTTGCAGATGACACTGCTATTGTTGGTTGTATAAGGAATGGACAGGAGGAAGAGTACAGGAAGCTAATCCAGGACTTTGTATTATGGTGTGACTTCAACCAACTACACCTGAACAAAACCAAGACAAAGGAGATGGTGGTGGATTTCCGGCGGCCCAAACCTCACACTGAGCCGGTAAAAAAAAAAGGGGAATATGTAGAGGTTGTCCAGACCTACAAATACCTGGGAGTACAACTGGACGACAAACTGGACTGGACTGCCAACACAGATGCTCTGTGCAGAAAAGGACATAACCGGCTTTACTTCTAAGAAGGCTGGCCTCCTTCAACATCTGCAAAAAACTGCTGCAGATGTTCTATTAGATTGTCATGGCGAGTGCTCTGTTCTATGCAGTGGTTTGCTGGGGTGGTGGCCTCAAGAAAAAGGATGCCTCACGACTGGACCATGTTGTCGGCACAGAGCTAGACAGTTTGTCATCCATGGCAGAACGACATATGCTGAACAAGCTCCTGTCAATCATGGACAATCCACGACATCATCTGCAGACAGAGGAGCAGCTTCAGCGACAGGCTTTTGTCGATGCCCAGCTCCACTGACAGACTGAGGAGGTCGTTCCTCCCTCACGCCATAAGACTGTTTAACTCCACCAAGGAAGGGAAATGCTAACATCACCATCCACAGCTGCACCTCTGCTCCGCACTACATTAATGACAGCACACCATGCACTTTAACTTTACATGCCTGTTTGCACTGGACTTCTTCCCTTAACTGATCTGCACCGACTGTCAATGTCACACCACACAAGTATTGCTGGACTGTCAAATTAACTCACACAAGCATTACCTTCCAAGTACTGCACAAGCATTACCTTTTGTGCACAAGCACTACCTTTGCTGCACAAGCATTACATTCTTTGCACAAGCATTACTTTTCAATTATCACTTGTTTATTTCTTATTATTTCTTTATTACTTATTTCTTATTACTTATACTTTTGTCTACTTATTCTATTATACTGCTGCTGGAAACTGTGAATTTCCCTCTGGGATGAATAAAGTATCCATCTATCTGTCTATCTGTCTACATGCAAGGTGAACACAAACTTAGACAAAGGGGGATTAAACAAGAAGATTAAACCATAACACTTTAAACAGTGAACCTAAAAGCCAGACCTAATACACAAAATTAGGTAGCACTTACATGAGTAACACATTGGAACAGAAATAAAAACAAATATAGCCGCGAGCGGCGATGACCGGGGTCCAAGCCTTTGGCACCCACCACCCCAAACCACAATGTCGCCAAGTGATGTTGCCTACGCTTTGAGCTGCAAAGGCCATGCAAGCAAAACATCCAATCAAGCATAGCAGTTAATTGGCTAGTGTTAGCCACAGCATTGTGAAATTGTGAAAAAGCTCTCTGTTATGGTCACAAGCTCT
>JAOVYU010022408.1:0-11595 GCA_025674565.1 Synodontis membranacea
GACTGATGAATCTGAAACTTCACTGTCATTCGGATCAGATTCATTTGATGAAGACGGCACATCAGTACTCTCAGTGGGCCCACGCCTTGTCTTTGCCCCACCCCCTGTTTTAGCCCGTTTCAAAGAGGAGCTTGTACTACCCTTCCGGCGCTTCTCATGTCTAGTAGGCATTTTAAAAAGCATCGGTGGGTCATCAGTCTCCATATCCAACTCTACATTTGTACCTTCCAAAACTGATTCGGCAACTGTAACAGCAACCTCAGTTTCATTCTCACCAGTAGCGTCACTAGGCACAGTATCGCTGGGCAACAAGCCTGCCTTCCGCTCTACCACCGGAGCACCCTGCTCATTACCGGCAGCCTCCGCTGCTCCGCTCTGAACCACGCCCTCAGTGCCGCTCTGAGCCATGCCCCCAGTGCCGCTCTGAGCTACGCCCACAGTGCCGCTCTGAGCCACACCCCCAGGGCCGCTCTGAGCCACGCTCCCAGTGCCGCGCTGAGTCCCTCTCACTGTACTGTTCTTTGGTTCACTCTTCTGAGCTCCATCCACATCACCGCTCATAGCTTCACTTTTCCCTGGGCATGCTCGAATCAGGTGTCCCTCCTGTCCACACCCAAAACACTTCATTTGTTCTGAAGTAACAAAGACAACATAGTCAAACCCATCAACTCTAAATTTCAGAGTGAGATTCAGATCTTCGTTGCCATTATTAAGTACCATCTGCACTTGTCGCCTAAATGATACGACGCTTTTGAACGTCGCAGTTTTACAGCCTAAGGGGATCCTTTTAACGTCGGACATCAGTTTTCCGTAGCGGGATAACTCCTTCTCTAGTATATCTTTTTTAAAGAAGGGGGGGACATTAGACAGAATCACTCTCCTAGAAGGCTGGGTCAGGGGCAGCACCTGAATGAATGTGTCATTAAGACTAATGCCACTCTCCACCACTCGTCCAACTTTCTCAACACTATCCAGAAAAATTACAATCGCAATGTTCATCCGTGAAGCACGCCTGCTCAGGGCAAACTTTAACAGCATGCCGCCGTGTTAACTGTTCAAACTCCATAGTCATGGACAACCCGCGTACCAGCACAGAGCCGGCCGCTCCAGAAACCCCTCACTACTACAACTAATCAATCACTAAACACTGAAAACAAACAAAATAACAAAAAAGAAAAAAATTTCAGCCTTTACACACACACCTCACACGCTCACCAAACACTCACTCAAAACTCCGCCCACTCAATCCACTTCCGCTGAGAGAGAGAGAGAGAGAGAGAGAGAGAGGCAGAAAGACAAAGGGAGAGGGGATAAGGGTAAGAAAAATTAGAGATAGAGTGAGAGGTAGATAAACAGGACAAGGAAGGGAGAAATAATAAGAGAATGAAAGGGTTAAAGGGAGAGAAATAACTGGGAAATGTAAGAAATAGAAAGAGAGAGATAATACAGGTAGGGAGAGATAAAGAGAAAAATGGAGTGATATGAACACAGAGAATGTAATAGAGACATCAGCAACATTGACAAGTGAGTTAGAGAAGAGAGATAGAGAGTGAAAGAGAATAATTGAGAGAGTAGAAAGAAAGAGTGATAGAAAGTAATAGAGTGAGAGTAATTGAGTACTTTAACACTCTTTAATTTTTCTGTGGAAATATTTACAGAGAATATCTTTTTATTTAGACTCTTCTTACTGCCTCGCATCAGTCATGTCCTCGTCTTCTCAATCCTCCACCTCAGCCTACACTCTTTACCAACTCTCACTTTCCTCCAACCCACATCTCTACACACCTGCTTCATACACACCAATTAACCTCTGGACCACACACACACACACACACACACAATCAATGTCATGTGTTGTCACAACTCTGTACACAGTTTCCACAGTGGAGTCTTGTTAAATCAGGCTGTTTAGAAAGATGAAGTTAACTGGATTCCAAGGATGAAAATAAACACAAGTAAAATATAGAACGTTTAAATTAAATGCAATAATACAGACTTGTCATGCTTGGTCAAGGACTGGACACAGATGCAGGAGAATGATGGTGAAATCAATGTCTTTATTGAAATCCAAAACAATGGGCAGAAATATGGCTGCCATGAGAAAGAACACTCAGAAGATCACTAACTATTAACAGAACCTTGAAACTCCAGCCGGGCAGTGAGCTTAGGAAAATAAACAAACTAAAAATAAAACCAAAGAGTTACAGTTCAGATCCGTCTGCGTCTTTAAGAGAGGCAGGCATCAGAATGAAGCTGAGCTCAGCTGATGGTGGCTAGAATGAGTAATCCTTGCTGAAAATAACACATAGAAAACACACAGATACAAAGACGGTGAACGAACACGAGGATGCGGAACAGACTGGTTTAAATAGGAGAACAAATCAAGGTGATTAACTAACTAACCAATGAGAAAACAGAAGGATATTAAATTTGGGACTAGTATTCTGGAGAGTCCGAGCGTTTCGGCGGAGGAGAGGCGGACATGACAGTACCCCCCCCAAGACCAGCCTCCGGGGGTGGCCAGGGGTGCCCACGCACCCGCCAAGGCCGGAATGCGGTGGCCGCCGGTGGGGTGGGCTCCCCAAGGGCGAGGGGCCGGGCGATCCAGCCGAGCCTGGTGGAATTCGTCGATAAGCTCTTGGCTGAGGACGTCTTGGGCCAAGACCCAACTCCTCTCCACGGGGCCATACCCTCCCAGTCGACCAGGTATTGTAGTCGGCCCTGTAGTCAGTGGGAGTCGAGTAGGTGGCAGACCCGGTAGGCCAGGGCACTCTTACGATTTGCCTGGGTGGTGAATCGGCGAACTGCCTGTTGGATATTAGTGTGGGCCTCTTCCCAGACCCCCTCGGCCCTGAGGAACCAGGTGTCCACCTGAGGTACCTCAGTGGGTGATCGGTCCCAAGGACAGAACGGGGCCTGGTGAACACTGAAAGGCCCATAGACACACTGAGTTAGGCCCATAGCAGGGTGGCACATGGAGTTCTGAGTGTATTTAGCCCAGACCAAAAACTCTGCCCAGTCGTGCTGCCGGGCATGGCAGTAGAACCGGAGGAATCTTCCGAGCTCTTGGATAGTTCTCTCAGCCTGACTGTTAGATTAGGGGTGGTACCCCCAGGCTAACAGTGACCCCCAGCTTCTCCCTAAACACCGTCCAGACCCGCGAGATGAACTGCGGACCCCAATTGGAGAGGATATCCTCCGGTAGGCCATATACTTGGAACACATTCTGGAACAGTGTCTCAGCTACCTGCAGTGCAGAGGGGAGAGAATTAAATGGGAGTAAGCGGCAACCCTTCGAAAAATGATCCACTACAACTATGATAGTGGTGTACCCTTTCGATTCCGGCAGATCCGTGACGAAGTCCACTGCTACATGGGACCATGGTCTGTTAGAGATTGGTAGGGGCATTAACTAACTGGCAGGCCGTTGATGAGAGCTCTTGGTGACCGCGCACACAGAGCAGGAGGTGACCACCCTTTGAACATCCTGCTGCATTGCGGGCCACCAATACTTGCGTCGCACAATCCATAATTTCCCAGAGATCTCTGGGTGACCACTGGTGAGCAAGGTGTGAGCCCATTCTACTACCTGGTCCCACAATGACCCCAGCATATAGGTCCAGCCGAGGGGCCACCCCAGTGGCGAGGGGCCACCCCAGTGTCGCACTAAATGAGCTATCTCCCCGTCTAGGTCCCAAGCGATCGGTGCCACTATGAGTTCGGGCGGCAAGAGGGGTTCTGGGGCCTTGACGGCTTTGGGAGGTGTGAAACGTCTATACAGAGCATCGGCTTTACCATTTTTCGACCCGGGATGATATGGGATTTGGAAATTGAATCAGGTAAAGAACAATGCCCATCGAGCATGTCTAGGGTTGAGCCTCTTAACCTGGCAGATGTACTCTAGGTTGCGATGGACTGTGAGTACGATAAAAGGGTTGTGGGCCCCCTCTAGCCAATGGCACCACTCCTCTAATGCTGCCTTAACTGCCAACCATTCGCAATTGCCTATATCATAATTATGCTCTGCGTCCGTCAGCTTCCTTGATAAAAACGCGCAAGGATGGAGCTTTTCTGGGGTTCCATAATGCTCTGACAGCACCGCCCCAAGTCCCACTTTTGAGGTATCGATCTCGACCATGAAGGCCTTAGCAGGGTCGGGGAGCTTAAGAATAGGTGCCTGAGTGAACCGATCCTTCAAATTCTGGAAGGCTATCTGGGCTTGAGGAGTAAAATTTAGACGTTTGGGTTTACCCATAGGGAAGGGCCATGAGCAGAGCTGCCACAGTGCTAAATCCCCAGATAAAGTGGCGGTAAAAGTTAGCAAAACCCAAAAAACACTGCAACTCTTTGACGGTGGTGGGCTCTGGCCAGTGGCTACCTTATCTTGGTTCATTCCCACCCCGTTGGATCCAATTATGTAACCGAGAAATGCCATCTCCTTTTGGAATATGGAACTCACATTTCTCGGCCTTGGTGTATAAGCCATGTGCTAGCAGGTCGCGGAGAATGGTCTTAACATGACCTACGTGTGTGTGGAGGTCTGGAGAATTAATGAGGATATCGACTAAGTACACGATCACATAACGATTCAACATGGAGTGGAAAACGTCATTCATGAAGGCCTGGAAGAATGATGGGGCATTGACCAGGCCGAAAGGCATAACATTATATTTGTAGTGACTGGACGCCGTGCTAAAGGTGGTTTTTCATTCGTCACCGGATAACACATGCACTAAGTTGTAAGCACTCCGGAGGTCAAGTTTGGTAAATAATTTCACCCCTCGAAGTTGCTCATTTGCTGAAGGGTTTAACGGAAGTGGGTGTGGGTACCTGATGGTGACATAATTTAGCCCTCTATAATCTATGCATGGCCGAAGTCCACCCTCCTTTTTCTCAATAACAAATAAGCTAGCGGATACAGGGGATGTGGATTTACTGATCGTGCCCTGCCGGAGGGCCTCGGACACGTACTCTTCCATTGCCTTGGTCTCCACCTCGGACAGTGTGTAGATACGTGACCGGGGGGTGTAGTCCCTGGCAGGAGCTCGATCACGCAATCCCATAGCCTATGAGGCGGGAGGCGAGCCACCTTGGAAACACTGAAGACCTCGGCTAGCTCTTGATATTCTGGATTTATTAGGTAGGTGGGCATTAGGGTTTTTGATGCTAGTGACGTTGAGAGAGAGGGGGTTGAGACAATGGGTTGGCGAGCAGGACAAGGACCAGGCAATAATTTTGGCGGTGCACCAATCTATCGTGGGATTGTGTGTATGTAACCACAGTAGACCTAAGACTATGGCAGGTTGGGAATGCTCTAGAACTAAAAGTTGTATGAGTTTGGTGTGTTGGGGAGGAATGTTAAAGTGGAGTGGTACCGTGCTGCGTGTGATAGGTTTAGAGCTAACCGGGTGGCCATCTACAGCATTAACTCGGACCGGGCAGGCTATGTCGACCACAGGAACAGAAAGGGAGGGCACCAGATAGATAAAACTGCCAGCTGACCCAGAGTCTAATTGGACAGAAACAGAGAGAGCAGAATTATCACAATAGAGCCTGAAATTATGAATTGAATATGTTAGGTGTGTGTGATCTGGTACCCCCTGCAATGGTTTGTTACGTAGGGGGCAGAGAGATAACAGGTGACCTGCTCCACTGCAGTACAGGCAGAGTCCGGGATGTCGACGCCGACCTCTCTCCTCAGGAGACAGACGGGAGGACCTAGTGTCCATCAGTAGCAGAGCGGGCTGTTTTTGAGGGAAGGCGGGCTGGGACGTGGAGGCGGCACTGGCAGAGGGTGATGGACGAGTCGCGGGGAGCCGTGATTGCTTTGCCCTCAGGCAGTTGTCAAGTTTAACGGCCAGCTGAGTTATCTCGTCTAAGTCGAGGCCCTTGTCATGTAAATTTAACTTAATTTAACTATTTAACTTAAAACTTTATTTAACTTAAAAGTCAATTGTTCCTATCTAACTAAATTCTGACATATGCTTCATCTTTAATTTTTAAATTAGCATCTAAACAGTTTTGACCATCTAAACTACTACTGGATATTATGATCAGTTATTAGAATTTAGAACTCCAGTTTTTACTAATTTTTCAGCCCTGTTCTGCTTGACGTTTGTGTTGTGTTCTTTAACTGAACAATCGTGAGCTCAACACTGTGGTAGAGTTTATCTTCAATCTTTATTTTTCCATTCGCACACTGCTAACATCCTCATGCTATAGCAACCATTTAATCTCAGGGACCCTAGTGTTAAACATTACCTAGCCTTAGTTCACTTGACCTCATTGATTTTATAGATTTAGTCTGTTTGACTTCACTACTGCCCTGCCTGACCTAGTCCACCTGTCACTGGAGCATTGTTTCCTGATTAAGTGTAACTGGAGGTATCACTGGAGATGGGGAAGATTGCTCCTGCAGCATCCTCTGCTCTCCGCCATTGTGTTGGTCTGAGGATTGTATGGGCATGAGATGGCGATGATTGCGCCGTACTGTCCTGTGAGGTACTTTTACCAGGTACGAGCGGAGTGTGCTGTGTACTTTCAAGACAGTCCCTGGCACCTTAGAATCAGTCACCCATACTTTGCTCTCTGGCTGAAGTTGGCTCAGTTCTCTAGCTCTGTGCCGCATGTTGTAAGTGCTTGCACTGGACCTCCTTCTCTCCTCCTACCTGGAATGAATAACACCATCATTTGGAAAACAAAGGTGCAAAAGCTGTGGGAGAGCTGGAACAGTAGTCCTCAGACATCTGCCCATAAGAAGTTGTGCTGGGCTACACCCACTGTGCAATGGTGTAGATCTGTATGTCAGCAATGCCAGGTAGGGGTCAGGTGCTTTCTTCAAAAGGTTTTTGATTGTCTGAACTGCTCGCTCCCCCTCGCCATTGCTTTGGGGAAATCATGGGCTGCTTGTCTTATGTTTGAACCCATATGTTGCTGCAAAGTGAGCGAAGTTCTGCCATGAAAATTGTGGCCCATTGTCTGTCATCAAAGTCTCAGGAATGCCGTGTCTAATGAACATTGATTTGAGGTGAGTGATCACAACAGAGGAGTTCGAAGGAGACAGGTGAGCAATTTCAACATATCTAGAATGATAATCCACTAAAAGCAAGTAGTTGCGTCCCTTCAATGTATATAAATTTGCTCCCAGTTTCTCCCATGGTCTACTTGGGAATTCTGTAGGCAGAAGTGGCTCTCTGTGATTGTCCCTCTCTTTTATACATATTCTGCAATTATGGACTACTTCATTCAGTTGCTGGCTAAGTCTGGGCCACCACACAGACTGATCCGCCCATGCCCTAAATTTGACTACACCTTCATGGAGTTTAGACAGGATGTCATTGCAAAGTGCTGAGGGTATCACAAGCCTTGTGCCCTTAAGTAACAGTCGATCTTGCAGGGTAAGAAATGCACGCTCGGCCCAGTACAGTTTCAGCAGTCCCTCGCATCTAGATCTTTCGGGCCAGCCATCTGTGCACCATTGCATCACTTGTGCACAAACGCTATCTGTTTTAAGGTGTTCCCTCAGACTGTCTAAGTATGGGCTGCTTGCAGGTAGATTATCCATCACCGTGTCAACGTAAATGTTTGTGCTCTCCATTAGGTCCTTGTCACAACAACTTAGCTTATTTGTGACTGAAGCCCTTGAGAGTGCATCTGCAGTCCCTAAATCCTTTCCTGGAACATGCACAATCGAGTATGAATACCTAATGAGCCGCTTCTTGAAGCGTTGAATTCTGGGAGGTAGAGCATCCAGCGCTTGTGCTCTCAGGAGGCTGTGAAGTGGTTTGTGGTCAGTTTCCATCAAGAAGTACTTGCCTAGCAAATAATCCTTGAAACGCTCACATGCCCATGTCAAGCCCAGCGCTTTTTTCTCCACCTGTGCATAGCGCTGCTCTGTAGGTGAAAGAGAGTGTGATGCATATGCTACAGGTTTCCATTCATCTGCTCACTTTTGTATTAGGACTGCTCCAAGTCCAAAAGATGATGCATCTGTTGGGATCATACATGACCAACACAGTAGCTGAGGACAACTCTTCTTTTAAAGTCTGAAAATATTTTGCTTGGTCCAGTCCCCATACCCAATGATTTTGTTTGGATAACAAGTCTCTGAGCTGCTTGTCCTTCTCTGCTAATTGAGGGATAAATCTCCCCAGTTATTGGATCATTCCCAGAAAGCTTCTTACCTCTGTAACATTTTTTTGGTGGTCACATCTTCACTATAGCCTCTGTCTTGATTGGATCAAGTTGGATTTCCTCCGTAGATAGGACATGGCCAAGGAAGTTTACCTTAGTCTTTGACAAGTCGCATTTTCCGATGTTCAGTGTGATGCCTGCATTCTTTTGTAGAACAGCCTTTAAGCGGGTGTCATGTTTTTCTTGTGTTTTACCCCAGAATAGCACATCGTCCATATGAAACAGGACGCCATCAAGTCCCTCTGTGACCTCTGTCACCATTCTGCTTTGGAAATGTTCGGGAGCTGAACTTGTGCCAAAAGGTAGGTGGTTAAAGTAAAATCTCCCAAAAGGTGTGATAAAGGTTGTGTATTTCACTGTCTCAGGTGTTAGAGGAATTTGCCAAAACCCTGTGTTGGTCTAGCTTACATCAAGCTTACTGAAAATCTTAGCATCTGCTAATACGCCAAGACTCTGCTCGACAGAGGGAAGTATATATTTCTCTCTGCACACATCTTCATTCAATTTTGTTAGATCAACACTTAAACGGACAGACCCGTTTTTCTTAGGCACTACCACCATACCTGAGCATCAGTCCGTTGGTTCCTCTACTCTGCTGATTACACTGATTCTCTCCATGTGTTGAAGTTCCTCTCTGACTTTGGGCATGAGGGGCAGAGGAATTCTTCTAGGTGTTTTAAGCGAGAATGGCACTGCGTCTGGTTGGAGTTTGATGGCATACGGCCTCTGGAGGACCCCTAAGCCACTACAAAGTTTTGGGTACTTTTCTTCAGGGTCTCTATATTAATGCTGTCAAGCCGTGCTACTAGATCTAAACTTGTGCTAGCTGGAGCTGTGTGTAGGTTTCTGATGAAATATACATCTTGTGTCACCTCTGTCTCTCCTTTTTGCAGCAAAAGGCTGGTAACACCAACAGCATCGAGGGGTTGTCGACTGTGCCCCAGGAGAGTCTTTGTCACAGGTTTCATTGCAGGCTTTGGAGCATGAGAAAAGACGTCATTGAACAGATGTTCTGGGATAGCAGTTACATCTGCACCAGTATCAATTTTAAATTTCGCTTTTGTGCCTAGCACCATAATGTCGACCATCCATGGGTGTTCACTGGCAGAAACAGACCCCAGGAACACACAATGATCTTCAGTTATCTCCTGCACAGTTTTTGCTGAAGTACAAACGCGTTGAAAGTGTCCTTTTTCCCACACAAATGACAATTTGCCTCATTTGCCGGGCACTGCTGTCTGAGATGTGAGGGAGATTTCCCACATTTGTGGCATTTGTTGCTCCCTGTACCAAACTTTACTTTGTTAAACTTGAAATTACGTCTTACTTTAAGTTTTTTTTTTTTTTGTCCGATGTGTTGCTCCTAATTATTCTGTCCACTGAACAAACTCTCCTCTTATTTGCTTTTAAGTCTCCACATAGACTGTTTTGCTGCCGTTTCACTTCTTCTAACTGTCTCGCCATGCTTATTGCCTTGTCCAATGTCAATTCTCTTTCCAGTTGCATGCGTTCTGACAATCTTATATCCACCAATCCAACAAATAATCTATCCCAAATTAGTTCATCATGTAGGGTGCCATAGTTACAATGCTCTGCGAGCGCATACAGGGCTGTTATAAATGACTCAACAGTATTATTTTCTCCTTGTTTTCTCATTAAATCATGCTCATTCGTAAATCACATTCCTTTTTACAATGAAGTGTGAGTCAATCCATGTCGTACAGCCTCGTATGTACCCCTCTGCTCCTCCGTAAGAGCCAGTCCTCTCAGGATATCATTCACCTCGTCTCCCATGCAGTTGATCAGTTCACCTGGTTGCTGTCCGGAGAAAGATGCAGATTACTGGCCAGACGAAAACGCTCAAATCGCCGTATCCATTTGGGCCATTCTTGGGGCTTAGAGAAATCAAATGGTTCTGGAGGTTGAATACTAAAGGCAGCGCTTGGTCCTGCAGGCTGGCTGGCTCCGGGTGCACTATAGCCTTCCATGACGAATGCAAACCGTGTGTCGGCGAACTCTTCTGGCAGTGTGCTGCGTTAAAGTAATCGCCAGCGTCGTAATCTAAACTTTTGTACAAGTGATTCGCTTTTACTCACAGCGCGCTTCTGACAAGCTCAACACTGTGGTAGAGTTTATCTTCAATCTTTATGTTTCCATTCGCACACCCCTAACATCCTCGTGCAATAGCAACGATTCAACAACACACCTTCCCGGCACCCCTTGCCCTCTAGTAACTCACTTGCCCCGTAGTAGCACAGAGTATCCCACAGTTTGCTAGTCTGATCCAAAATTCTGTGCTCTTGAAACCTCCACCCTGGGGGTATTTTGACTTTCACTTGTGTTTATGATTCTCTGTTACTAATAGCTGTTAGCATAAATGATAAATTATTAGTGTGGACTTTAATTATTAAAGTGAACGCTAATGGTCTTGTGAGTGTTTTGCCTGTTGCAGAAATACTCTGGAAAACAGACTCATATGCTGCTTTCTGCCTCCAGTCAGTCACGTCCACCTCAGCCTACACTCATTTACCATCCCTGACTTCTACACACCTGCTGCATGCACACACACACACACACACACACACACACACACACACACATACACACACACACACACACACACACACACAATCTGTAAATGTGTACATCTCCTCTGTAAATCCACAATGTAGACCTGAACTGTAAATAAGTATATATGTAAATCTGCAGTTTACATCTGTATCTTAAATCTGTAATGAGTATATGTGTAAATCTGCAGTTTATACATGCATCTTAAATCTGTATACTTGCTATGTAAATCTATACTGTAAATATTAGAATCTGTACTGTACACCTGTAAATCAGCAATGTAGATTTGTATTGTATATAGGTACATCTACAGTACATTATGAATCTTCAATGTAAAGTTGTAAATCTGAATAGTGAATCTGTAAACCTGCAATGCAAATCTATACTATAAATATATGAATCTGTACTGTAAACAAGCAAATATATAGTGTATATTTGTTTGTTTCAATCTGTACTGTAAACAAACAAATATATAATTCAAATTTGTACTGCAAATCTGCAATGTTAATCTTTGTAAATGTAAATTTAAATATGAATCTGTACTGTAAACAAACAAATATATAATGTAAATTTGTACTGCAAATCTGCAATGTTAATCTTTGTAAATGTAAATTTGCACTATACATAAATGAATCTATATATAAACTTGTAAATCAGCAATGTAATCTTTACTGTAAATCTGCAAACTTGAAATGTAAATTTGTACTGCAAATATATGAATGTGTATTGTAGACTTGCAATAGTTCGGTAAAACTGTAAGGTAAATCTGTGACTCTGTAAGGTCATTGGAAATTCATTATTGTAAGTGTGTAAATATAAGCAATGCAAATCTTA
>JAOVYU010022581.1:0-11584 GCA_025674565.1 Synodontis membranacea
TATCAGCTCTTACTTCAAACCCTTCACACCTGACAGAGCTGGACCTGAGTGAGAACACACTGGGAAATCCAGGAGTGGTTCAGATCTCGACTCTACTAAAGACTTCATCCTGCAAACTCCAGAAGCTTCTGTAAGTCATGTAATAGTTAATACATTACAACCTTCATCACTTTAAACATATCTGTCATATTCAAGAATGGATTAGTAATCATTTGAGCAGTCAGGTTTGTGTTTTTCTGTTCCCTTTTCCAGTTCTTACAGTTTAGCTAGGGTAAGGCTAACAGGTCCCACCTCCCAGAGACATAAAACCAGCCAAACATATCTTTGCAAACTGCTGCTCATTCTGCATCACAAGGCAGTGTAACACACTCAGAGGAAAGTATTATCTGCCCTCTTTCACATGTACAAGCTAACTGATACGCATGATTGGCTAGTGTTTCTGTGATTGACAGGGGAGAGACAGTATGCCCCTCCCACCCTCACAACATGGCTAGTTTTGTTCCTTTTGCCACCATCCACAGATGGCTGTGGCATTACAGAGGTTCAGGCTCTCAATCTCACAGAGACAGAGTGAGCGCTTTTCCTGTTGCACCACACAGGAGCTTGTGTTACTGTTTTTAAACTAAATATTTCTCCTCTTTCTCCAGACTTTCAGACTGTGATATTAAACAGGAAGGATACGCAGCTCTTTCTGAAGCTCTGAAATCAAACCCCTCATCACACCTGATAGAGCTTGACCTCAGAGGGAATGACCCTGGAGCAACAGGAATGACACAGCTCAGGAGTTTAATGAATGATACAGATTGTAAACTGAAGACATTGAGGTGAGCTTTTCCCCAGTATTTGTAAAATCCAGCCTTAAACTCTGAGTAATTTCTATTGATTAGTAACACTGGTCAGACTGCTTCAGTTTCACTGTTTATACCACTGAAGAGCTGATCGGTACTGTGACACTGCCACATGAGATTTAAACTGTGGATCTTTTTCTAATTGTAAAAAAGGTGAATCCATATAACGAATAAGATTTCAAACACTTGCAAGGTTGATAATTTGTTGTGGAGTTCTTTGTTTATAATTTTTATATGTTGCTGGTATCAATAGAAGGTTCGGTAATACAGGAAATTGTATTTCATGCTCAGTGAAACTGAAATGACAGAACTAAACTGAAAGAAATGGCTCTTTAAGACAAAGGGGCAGAGCTATGCTGGGAGGCAACTGGAAATAGGGAGTGAAGGGAGAAAAAGTTTGTGAATGGGGAAAATGGTGGGGTGTTTGGAATTTTTTTTTTCTTTTTTTAGGCATCTCAAAGCCCCACAACTTACCCATGAAGGCCGCTGTTGGATTTTAAAGCATCATCCTGATTGACCCAACCATAAAAAAGGATATATAAAAGAGGACACGTCTTTTCCTTGGATGTGTCTTAGGAGCCTGCCTAGCTGATGAGATCAACCCAATTTATTTTGTTTTTTAATAGTGTTGCATGGTGGAGGAGTTGTTTTTGAGATGGTTTTTTTTTGTTTTGCTTTTTTTTTTGCTGCTGAACCAATTGGTTGGAACTTTGAAGGACATAGGGAGGAAAAGGAGGCTGTATATTGTATATATTACACTGCACAACATTTTTTTAAAAAACACCCTCCAGCTCCTCTCTCTGCACTCTTTCTACGCAGGGACTGTCTGCATGAACACTCCTTTATGCGCACGCACGCTCCCGAGCGAACTCACCTCAGGTACTCACGAGGACACAGACTTCCGCATTTACGTGAATGTGTGCACCTAAACGCTATTGTGTGCAATCATAGATGCTAATAAAAGACTCTCCCGCACATGCTTCAGTGCGAGGCTTTATCTTCTGTCAAGGGTGGACCTGTGTGCGGTTTCGGGAGTGGTTTCCATTTTCTTTAATATTTCTATTTCTGGAGTGCCCCTATTGCAAGATGGCGGCGCGCAGTAGTGCAGTGGCTACTCACGCTCCCGGGAAACCCGTCTTTGTAAATACTTTTAATACCTACTTTAATACTTCTTGCACCCGCTTCAAGCGTGTAACATATAATTGAACCGCACGTTTGAGCTTAAAGGAAGGTTTGGTTGCAAGAACAACAACAATAGACCATAAACTCAGATCTACGTTAAGCAAACTGCAGCTCCTACGGACTCCGGCAAGGCGGAACAGAGTGCAGTGGACAAAGGGCAAGAGAAAGCACTGTGAGCGGAGGCAGAAGAGGGGGAAGCGCGGTGGCGTTCTAGCGAGGCTAAGGGCTAACGGCTGCAGACCGCCAATTCCGTCCCTGTTCCTGGCCAACATTCGCTCTCTGGACAAGGAGATGAGGAATTGTTCTATACTCTGTCTCACAGAAACATGGCTAAAGGACAACATGCCAGACTCAGCCTTCCAGATCTCCGGCCGGAAGCTCTTCCGTGCGGCCCACAACTCGCTATTGGGGAAAGCCTGAGGAGGGGGCTTATGCGTCTACATAAACAAAGGTTGGTGCAAAAACTGTGTGATGATAAACAGCCACTGCTCCGAGGATTTAGAACTTATGACTATGAAATGTATCCTTTCTATTTACCTCGTCAGTTCTCGGCTATGTTTGTCATAGCCGTTTACATAGCACCGGATGCTAATGCTAACAACACACTGAAGGAGCTACACAACAACATCAGCTCACTTCAGTACAAGCACCCGGAAGCATTCTACATGGTGGCTGGGGATTTTAACTACGTAAACCTGACAGACATTTTGCCTAGGTTTTATCAGCACGTCACCCTACCAACACGGGGTAATAACACGCTGGGCCATGTTTATACCAACATACGAGATGCATACAGAGCAGTACCCTGCCCCCACCTGGGCCTCTAGACCACATTTGCATTTTGCTGGTCCCTGTCTACCACCCCCCACTACGACGCTCCAAACCCACACAGAAAACCATCTCTGTGTGGCCCAAGGATGGAGACTCTGTACTGTAGGACTGCTTCGAATGTACGGACTCGCAGGTATTTAAGGACGCTGCTGTGAATGAGGGGAAGCTGGATCTGGAGGAGTACACATCTGCTGTCCTCGGCTACATTAGTAAGTGTGCGGAGGGTGTTACCACCGCCAAGACTGTGATATGCTACCTGAACCAGAAACCCTGGCTGAATGCAGAAGTCCGTTCACTGCTGAACCATCAGAATCAGCCTCCCCACCATCACGGACATACTGTATACACCTCCAGATGCAGGAAGAGGGCCACCTGCATTATGAAGGACCCTTCTCACCCAGCACATACACTTTTTGTCCCACTCCCCTCAGGCAGGAGGCTGAGGAGCATTAAGTGTAAAACCACCAGACTGAGAAACAGCTTCATTCCAGAAACTGTAAGACTTCTGAACACATAAAGGACAAAATTGTCACTAATCACTAGTGACACTTTATCAGTGTTGGCTATCAAGCCTTCATGCTGCTATAATTATGGGTATTATTATATTCACACGCCATATTTATTTCTGATACTCATGTTGTTGCACTTTTTTTTTACATTTTTATTACTTTTACTCTTTTACTCTTTTTCTTCTTTTTTTTTACTTTATTATTCATTACTTGTTATTATGTTTTGTTCTATTGGATTAACCGGGACCGTGCGTACATAATTTCATTCTACCTCATGCAAATGTGATGCGAATGACAATAAAGTTTCCTTGAATCCTTGAATGCTTGCTGAAGTGTTTCTCCTCTGAGAGGATCCTTTTCTGAGGTGCTTTCTGTCCTGGGCCCTCATTTATCAACCGTTCTTATGAACAAATTAGTGCAAAGTGTGGAACTTACCATCTTGTACTTATACTTAGAAATGTTCTTAAATATAAGAACATCTCTGACCATGTGTACACACAGAATCTAGTGGTAGAACAGGGGAACTGCAATATTGAAAATCTCCTTTATCAAGGCGTGTTCTTCATTTTAAAATGATATATACTCAATAAGTAATTATTAGCTTTGTCGCCTAATTGGTGTTAGAACCTATAAAAGAGACCTGTGACCAATGGGTATTTGAAAATGTAGCATGACTGATCTGGCTTTATTAGAAGATTTGGCAAACCGTGCACTCCTGAGGGAACACGTCTTCCTAGAGCACACTGATCTGCTTGGTGAGAGTTCAGAGTATTTCCTGAGCAGATACCGCTTACCGAAAGAGATCCTTATGGGTTTATGCTGTGATTTGGGACCCTTTTGAAGTGACAGACCAAATGCATGTATCCTATTCCAGTCCAAATTAAATTATTGTCAACCCTGGGATTTTTAGCCACCGGCACTTTCCAACGTGAGACTGGAGACAGATCGGGCATTTCACAGCCAACGCTAAACTGGATTATGTCATCTGTGTTGGATGCCATTATTTCCCTGAGCCCAAAAATACATCCAGTTTCCTTGGACAAATAAACAACAAGCCATAATCAAACATGAATTTTACGCAATTGCAGGATTTACAACTACCATAGGAAATAGATTGCACACACATTAAAATTAAACACCATCACAATAAGAATTTAATTATGTCAATAGAAAAGGATTTCATTCCATTAATGTGCAAATAATTGCTGATGCTCATTTAAGCATTTAAATTTTTGTTGCTCGGTGGCCTGTAGGAATGCATGATTAATTTATCTGTCCCGTCTGTGTGCCGAGACACGTTTTTTCGTATTTAGTTTGATATCGAACCATTTTTTATTTTTGAGACCTCCCCTCTGACTTGACCGCATTTACTTTCTCCGTCACTTTCTCCCAGGCATTATTTTCTGCATTATTTTTTTTTAAAGGATGTGGTGTTACCAAATGTGGTCAATTGAGGGTGTTTCTGAATGCAAATGACTATGAATGGGCATGAGCACCTGAGTAAGAACATGTGGGATTTATCAACAGATGATTACTTACAAACATGCGTACGACTGGCCTCCGCACATTTGATAAATTCAGATTTTTTTTGTACTTACGAACATTCTAAATTTCTTTCGTAGGATGGAATTTAGGACAGTTTCTACGAACGGTTGATAAATGAGGGCTCTGGAGTTTTCCTGTCTGGCTCAGGTTAAGTCTTTGTTCCCTTCTGTTCCGTTATGTTCATAGTTTATATTCAAGTAGTAGTTTATATTCAAGTTTATATTCAAGTAGTTTATATTCTGTTTGCCGCTCTGGCTCCATATGTTAAACCTTTTGTGCCCTATACGCTCCTCTATGTTAGCCATGTTATGCTATGTTATGCTAGTACTTTGTATAGCCGAGCTGCAGTCCAAGTAACAGAGCAACGACTTTAAGATCTCCACAGATATTCCAGTTGTACCTGGTATATTGGATGTACTTCAGTAACAGTTCCATATTCTCATACATTTCTTTCATGTGTGCTGTATAGCCAACAGGTTATACAGCTGAAGGATAAACATTACCATTGTGTAGCAGAACAGCTTTCAGACTTAACATTGACGAGTCAATGAAGAGATACCACTCTTCCAGGTTGTGATCACAATCCAAGGCCAAGAGCAATCCTTCTATGTCACAACAGAAACACTTTTGAGACTTTTGACTTGTGCAATAAATTTAGGTATATGATACAGCAATTTTCGTACCTGGTGACAGCAAACACCATTCCTGCAGTCTTGAACCCAGCAGCTCAGCTTTTGCTTTTGACAGACCCAAATCTCTGACCAAATTATTCAATTTGGACCATGTTATCTGATGTGGATTGCCTGATGAGCACCGTTCAAAATCCGGGTCAACAGTCACTGTCAGTACCCTGCATTCCAGTTTCTTCATCTGGTTCGTCTAAGGTCAAATCCTCTGGTGGTTTCGGAATTGGAAGACTGTCGTCATGTGGCACAGGTCTCACTGCTGAAGGCAGATTAGGATATTCAATTGACTTCATGTTTTTGGCAGAGAAACCAGACACATATCATGATATCATTGAAACAACATACAGCATTGTTGTTCAAGTGCCTCTGAGCCAGGCTCTCAGACTGACAGCACATGTTGCAAGGCAAACATAAGGTGCCCATTGCTTGTCTTGATCGCCTATTTTGCAGCCGAAATACAGGTGATAAGCTTTCTTCACAAGAGCAGTAATCCAGCGTCTCTGAGGTGCAAGTGTATATTCGCCACAGATATAGCAGAATGTATCACGGCCGTTATGACATCAAAAACATCTATAGCATCAAGCTGACTTACTATCATATTTCTACAGATACTATACTTTACTATAATGATACTGTACATACACACTGACTATCTATATTAACCAAATGACCAGGATCGGTGTATGCAGCGTCAAGCTCGTTCAGACCTGACCAGGCATGCCCAGGATGTCATCTTTCACAGAACAGCTTCCAACCTGGCCTGATTCCATGCCTGGACATGCCCAGGCTGCAGAAACCGTTGTTGATAAGGCACTTATGGGAATGAAAATGTTTGGATACAAATATAAGAAAAAATCATGACAAAACTGAAGATTTCTCTGAAACGCTACATGATGGGTAAATTTTGATGTGATATTCGTGATCATTTATGTGAAGTGGCTGGTGGTTTTGAATCATTTTGAACCCCAGAACATATATGCTTTACGATAAATGGTTGTTTGTCATTCAATATTACTTTATTATTGCGTTTATAGTAGTTTTTTGTTACTTAATATAAGACATTGTAGACCAAACACTTATTGTGGCATCCTAGCTGACCAGAGAGTCAGGGGGAAACTTCATAGTACAAATCTCTGAAAAAGAAAGACTTTGTCACGTGTACATTACATACAGTAAAATTCTTCTCTTCTAAGCCACAAGTGCACTACACAAGTGCAAGGTTTTGATTTACTTAATTTTATTAATATTAAATATTATTTCAACTATAAGTTGAAGGAATAAATGTGCTGATGTAAACATACTAATGTTTAGTGGTAGTATTCCACTGTTTCCACTGTTGTGGACTGGACATTTAGTGCAATGTTACACCGCTGTAAATACAATTAGTGTTATTATTTCTCTGTTCTTTCTCTCTCTACAGGTTGTTGAAAAGTATGGATTCACAGAAATCTTGTGATGATCTGAGTGAAGTTCTGGGTATAAACCCGATACTGCAGACAGATCTGGATCTGAGCAGGAAAATAAAAGGAGACTCAGGAGTAGAACAACTCACTGCTTTACTGAAGGATCTACTGAAAGATCCACACTGGAGACCTGAAACACTCCAGTAAGGAATTTATTTCTGTATTAATTTACAAACTTCAGTTACAAATGTAAATGCTGAAAACAAAGCATTCAGCGTTTACAAACTTCAGTTACACATGTAAATGCTGAATGCTTTGTTTTCAGGTTTCTTTTATTCAGTTTTTGTATCTTTTCAGCAGTACTGAGTAGGTTGAGGAGAACAGGCTGCATGTAGAGAACTGCTTTTAATAATATAAAATAGCATATTAATAAGATATTTTCTATCCATAAAGCCACAGTTAAGTGTGATTAATTGTGCTTTCAGGCTCAGTGAGTGTAATCTGACAGAGAAAGGATGTTCAGCTCTGCTCACAGCTCTCAGATCAGAATCCTCCACCCTGAGGGAGCTGAATCTGAGTAAGAACAGGATTCTGGATTCAGGAGTGAAGCTGCTCTCTGCAGAACTGAAGAATCCACACTGTACACTGGAGACTGTCAGGTAACGTCTGTCGAGGCAAATCGACACTTGCTTCTCAAAAATAAAGTCTGGAGTCAAAAATATCTTTGAAGTATTTATTTGGCTCAATCAGCAAAGCAGTACACGAACAGTTGATCTCTCAAGCAATGCTCAAAGTGAAGAGTCCCCTCAATATATACAAATTGTTCTTCCTTGAATATTACGTTGATCTGACTCCTCCTATGACCGCTTTTGATTCGCCACAATTATTTCCTGAAGCTAGCTTATTGGCCCTCTAGCTGCTAGCTCTGCCACCATTATTTCCTGGCCCTTTTTTGGAGTTTAAATAAAATAAAGGCTGATGGCCTTATTTGGTTATTTGGTTCCACTTAGTCTTGTTCCAATTTTATTTCAAATAAGTACTTCGTGCTTGCGTTCTCACACCTATGTGCCTTCCCAGTGTCAGTTCAACCTGGGAACTATACGCCTATGTGCTTTCCCAGTGTCAGTTCGACCTGGGAAACTATGTTCTTTAAGGCCATACAGTGGATGAGTTTTCCCAGTGTAAATTCGACCTGGGAAACTATGTTCTTTCAAGGCCATGCGGTTAATAGTGGATGAGCTTCAGCTAGACTAAAATAAGGGTCTTATGTACAGAGTTTTTTACTCTCTGATCAGTCAAAAATGATTATCTTATTAATTTTCAATTCTCAAGTTTCTGCCACTACATATTCCCCCCTTTTAGGCTAAAAAGCCTAACTAAACACATGAAAACACACTATCCACCGGTAAGGGTGGATCATTTGTCTAAGCAAACATCTCAAATGTGTGCTCTCATACCAAAACCATGTGCATGTCACTTTCTATGTCCTTCAGTAACCAAATGTGTTTATGATACTAATACAATCATTCATCCTATATGTGTATGTGAGAGTGCAAATCTTCTGGGATCTTCATTTCCCACGCTTTCTTCCTCAATCTTCACCACTTGCAGTGGACTTCACCACCCAATCCAGATCTGATTTCAATTCCACAGCCCCATGATCCAGTGGCTCGGCCCTTTCCGAGAGGCCATTCCTGTATCAACTCACAAATTAGCTATTAGCACATTGTAAGCAAGCCAAAACGCATCAAAGCATTAAAATGTCAGTGAGTCAAATACCTCCACGTTCTTTGGCTTAAGGCCTTTCTTCTACTGAATATGCATACTACATCTTAATCTTATCAACTTTACTGTTGATAAGTGTATGATTATTAAATGAGTATAGTATATAAATGAGTATAGTATCATCCATAAGCTAACACAATTTCCTTCACGCCAGCCTGCACCAAGACACAACCTTGAAGATTCTTCCCCTTATCCTTATACCCCCTATTGCTGCTCATCTGGTGGTGTCCCCACCATCCTCCAGAAGATACGGAACAAGACAACGAGCAGAATGAACAGTCCTGCTTGAATGAGGATTACCGGCCTCTGTTCTGACTCTCCTTCTGTGAACCAGCGAGGCATCTCTTGCCATCCGCCCTGCTGCAGTACCCAGGCCCCAGCATGGGCCATCAGAGTATCGGAGAGCACCTCATTCAGTCTCTCCAGTTCCTCTATGTCAGCTCCCAGTTCGCTTCTCATCTCTGCAAGGCCTCCTGCATACATCACCAGGGTCATTAAGACTCCCCAGTTTGGTTCACCGCTCACAAGGGCTATGCTGAAGACCTGCTGTGCAGAGTGTTCAAAAGTGTTCCACGGGTCTCCCACTGTCTGCAGTTCTTGGGCCAGGCGGTGAAATCCAGCCTCTCGCTGGGCTTCCAGTCTTGCTGCAGTTCTCTTAGCTGCAGACTCAACCCGCTGTGGGCCGGAGCTTCTACTCCCACACGGAAGTATAGGTAGTCTAAGATCAGTTCTCTTGTCTGCACTCTGACACTTGCCAGGGTCAGTTCTTCTTCTCTCTGCCTCCAGGTGCCTTCAGCCATTCCTGCACACACTGTGGGAACACACAGTCTAGACAAACCTTTTACTCTAGCTATTATCTCTACTCACCCAATGTTGCATATTATAAGCGTCTTTTCAGTGGTGTCTTTTGGCTCAGGCTGACCTTCAGGCCCTAAAACACACTAAGCACATGATTACATATCTTCAAAGGTAAAGTAAAATGAAGTAAAATTAAAGACATCCTTGTAAAAAACACCAAGTAGGTCACTTTCTTAAAATCAAAATTTTTGCCTTAAGCATTCTTCTTTGCTGCGCCAAGCTTTACTCACTCACTCATTCCTTGCTCATTCACTCATTGTTTCCTGGGAGAGGGGACACTTTCTTTAAAGTCCTCCCCATTCATAGAGGTGTTCATACTCATTGTCTACTGTATTTGGTCTTTCTCCATGAGGAAACGGCACCCACTCGTGGTCTTCTGTGAGGAGTCTCTCCTCCCCTCTCCCACGGGGAGAGACTACTACCATTTGCTTAACTGTAGCCTGGATGCAACTGCTGCGAATGCATGGGATCAGTCTTTTTACTCTAACTTTAGCTTGTTCTTGGGGAGGATTCTGTAATGTCTTGGATGTTGAGCGTTGGGAGTTGCTGCTCAAGGGGTAGCGATTAGTACTCAAAGGTGTGTAGTGCCTGTTCAATACTTTGTAGCTGCTGTTCAGCAGTCTGAGGCTGTTGCTCTTGTCGTCCTGGAATTTGGGATGGTCCTTGTCTGGTGGCTTCTTCTGGTGGTGTGGACTCCCTAATTTTATGGAAGGTCCATACGTATGGTTGTCTTTGCTCTGCTGTCCAACTGTATCTTTCTGGGGGACTAGCTGTTTCGTGGTCTCTTCGTCCATCAGCATTAGGACTTTCGATAGTACAAGTATCAGTAAGGTGCCTAAGAGCATCCAAGCGATCAGTTCCATCAGGACTCTCTGGGGTGTCATCCTCCCTCGTTTCCGGACGAGGCTGGACTTGAACAGGTCTGTCTTGCACTGTTCCTGACGGACCTTCACCTGGATCTTCAGGGGGTGGGGTTCCGTCCCCCCTTCCAGGGTCTCCTTCCTGCTGCTCTGGAGGAGGACGTTCCTCTTCTCTTTCTGCACTTTCTGGCCTATCTGAATCTCTTCCTTGTCTGTCTGGACCTCCTTGTCCTCCAGGGCTATCCCCTCCTGAACTGTCTCCTGGACTTCCTCCTGAGTCTCCCTCTTCCTCTTCTTGGTCTTCATCACTGTCTTCATCGTCGGTGGCTGGTTCAGGTAGTTCCCTATTGGGGACTCTTGAACAGTGGTTTAAGTGATACCAGGTGTCCCTGCCTTGTACCTTCACTGCTGTTGGAGACGCTTGTGTGACTCTAAACGGTCCTGTTCTGCGGGGCTCATTCCATCTTCTTCTGAACACCCTTATGTACACTTGATCTCCCGGTTGGACATTGGTGTATTCTGGACATTTGTCTTATGTAGAGCAATTCACCTCTAAGGTCTTCTAAATGAGGTCCCTCATAAGGGCCTCTTCTGTTAGGTCCTGGCATAGGTCTACCAGTCATCATCTCGTGGGGTGTCAAGTGAGTGCTCCTATGTGCTTGTGAGCGATATGTCATAAGGGCTAACGGCAGTGCAATGCATGTTCTGCATCGCACTGGTCATTATCATTAGGTCCTGGCATAGGTCTACCAGTCATTATCTCGTGGGGTGTCAAGTGAGTGCTCCTATGTGCTTGTGAGCGATATGTCATAAGGGCTAACGGCAGTGCAATGCAGTCCTGTGTGACTCATGATCTTTGCAATTTTAGCTTTCAGTGTTCTGTTCACTCGTTCTACCATGCCCTGTGATTGTGGGTGGTACACACATCCTAATTTCCACCTCGTCTTTAGACGATTCACTACAGTAGAAGCCATTCAATTCTTCCCAGCTTTCCTTGGCTGTTCCTTGACAGGTTCCTGCTGGCTTCTTGATTGAATCATCACTGTAATGATATCCCCCTCGATGATGTAATGAGCA
>JAOVYU010022652.1:0-11581 GCA_025674565.1 Synodontis membranacea
AGTATGGCCAGGGTGGGAAGAGTTAGGGGCATCTACAGAGAGTCTAATGTAATTATGTAACAACCAACAGAGCAGTGGGAGAAACTAATATTACATAAACAACACGAATCTACCAATCTGATTGGATGAGCGGCATTCCAAGAGCTGCGCTCAAGGCAAAGCTGCAACATGAAATTTCCCATCTACAACCAATAAAAGCCACAAAAGTCACCCAGTTAACCTGAAATTTCAAATCAAGTCTAATAAGAAAAAAAAATCAAATCAACATGGCAGCTCACACTGTGAAAATGAGAACTTACAAGGTGCCATAAGCACGGCATTATATTTAGTATTGCTATTAGTACAGTATGTGTTATTTGGTAACAGTATTGCAACAGTTAGCTGAAACGGTACAGTAGAGTTAGCGACATCAATATTTGCAAGAATATAAATTCTGGCTTAAAATATGCAAGCTGATCAGATGAAGATAAAAAGGTTTCACCGAGCACCTTTAACAGGAATGTACATATGAATGATATTAAGAGATAGCTATTCAGCTGGCCAAGGTACAACGTGAGTGTGGCTTCTTCAGAATCTGTTTCCACTGGCAGAGCAAAAAACAAACAGAACATTTAGCCATATTGTGTCCAAAATGATGTTTATTGTATGTTCATTTTTCATTTATAAAACTGTTGTATTTAAGAAATATCGTACTCTCAATCATACTGAATATCAGCACTGGTGTGATTCGGCCATAGCCACAGCCGACATGGACTACACCTTGGTGGACCACACGGACTCTTAAATTACTCATGGGTAAAAGCAATACATTGACACATTGATACTGACCTCAAATCTACTGGCCTCCACGGTCTTTGAAAAACTGTATGAGAAAATTGTCATTAGTGTGTACAATTACTTGTCATAGAAGTGTACAAAGCATTAACATGATAGTTTTATTAAAGTCAGTGACCTTCAGTGCTTCAGTGCAAAGTTAGATTGGTGACCTGTCCAGGGCGTACCTTTGGAACACTTAGAAACTAATTTCCTGAAAATTTTGGTCAACTTTTTTTGAACTCGTATCTACTGTGTAAATCTCAGGGATATTATTTGCTACTATGAAAATCAGGATGATGGCGTTATGTAATTTTTTTTTATTCACAAGCAGAAAGTTTATAAATCACTACCTCAAAGTTCTCAAAAATGATTAAATATGTTCATATTTGTATTCCTGTTTCTTTTATTTGTATTATTATGTAGTTTTTAAATAATACCCCTTTATGGGGATACAGCTCAGGTGCGCTGCAATTGCGTAATGATTATGGACGTTTTAAAAATAAAAGACTTTTTATTTTGGGCATTTGACGTCAGGGGAAATAAAACAAGGCACAATGGCTTTGTGTAGTCATTTTTTAGCCATTAAGTTCATGCTGAGCTTAGTGATTTGAGTTTCGAATTAGACCCAAATTGGTTTAGGATATTTTTAACCCAGCATATAACCCAGTTTTATTCCATATATATCAAAAATACATTCACACACCATAATCCACTTTGGCTGATAAACACCAGTGTTACAGAAACCCTGCACTGCCACTGATAGATTATCATACAGATAAGAACATCTGCTATTTTTCTTCACTGCTTTTTACAGCATCAACACTAACATCAGACCTTTTATTTATTTATTTATTTATTTATTTACTATTATTATTATTATTATTATTATTATTATTATTATTATTGTACACAAATCCGCAAGCATCTTCTTTGACTTACCTTTCCGACAGTGAATTTAAATAAACTCTGAACAGATTTTCTTGTTTTGTTTTGTTCTGTCCGTGTATTTCTTTAGTTTCGATTTCGCTGAGGGTCCGGCAGGGGGCGCTCACTGTGCTGATTCTGGAATTGAACGACGTACTGTAGAAGCGCTTTGTAGCATAATTACATACGTCAGCGCGGCCGCCATCTTACGAGTGTCCGGCTTAGTGACCAATGCCACAAGAGTGTGCCACCGTGGGGTTGGATCAGGAGTGACATTTAATCTGTGACATTCATCCTGCACACATGTGTATAAACTGCTGATCAAACAACATGCAGTGTGATTTCAGCCCAAGTTTGTCTCTGAGTTTAAAACTTTCCCAGACACGTGCCAGGCTAGCAATTTATTTCTTTTTTTTGAAAATGATGACCTGTTTAACCTTACGTAGGACATGAACCATCTCCGATGTATTTGTTATTTATATTTGGCTATTGCCTGACCATGTGAGAAGAGTTTTTCCAGAGTGTTCTCTCTGGATGAGACTGTAATTCACAGTGATGGCCATGCTGATGTAAGAAATGTCAAAATTTAAAAAAAAAACAAAACAAACAAGTTTAAGAGTAATATTAGCATCATCCTCTCTAGTGGTTCCTAGGTAGCTAGCACCAACATCCAACAGAATAGCTCACTAAGCTGGCACTAAACTGATCAGACTGAGATTAAGAACATGTTTCGTAAAAAACTTTGCCGATTTCTCATTATCTGCGTGGCTTTGTAGTGTTTCATAAATAACTAAGTAAGATGCAAATCGGACTTTCTGACAAGAAAGCAGCTTGGCAGGCTGGATTTCAAGCGTAAAACAGTTTCGTCAGCAAAAGCGTGTTTTATTTGTGTTTATTCTAAATAACTTTATTTATAGTATAATCTATATACTATTATACTAACAAGTAGTGAATGATTTCGGTTTGTGAATAGGAGGAAGGAAATGACATAAACGGACATTAGACGATGAGGAAGGACGGGAAGTCAGAAAAAAGATAACGGTGAAATAAAAAAAAAATTATGGTAATTGTTACGTTTAAGGAATGAAATGAGATATCATCTGTGAGACCAATCATGCTAACAGCTGGTTAAAGGGAAGGAAATTGGGGATATTTAAGATTACCTGATGATAGCTTTTTCATGCAGTGTAAAAGTGCTGAACAAGAGAAAGAGAGAGACACACACATGGCCGTGATGACAAGCGTTTTTTTTTTTTGCATTTCTGAGAGAAAAAAGTTAGACTTGTCAGAAAGCACAATGTAATGGTTAATTGTTAATTATAACATATATATGTCGGCTAATTCCCGCTGGTAACAGGCAGTTGTAAGGAACCCCAGGATCTTCAGTACCTGTATTTGTACAGGGATTATGCGGTTTCTTCGGGTTGGTCTCTCTAACATTGCACCCAGGTCAGCACGTCTCTCCAAAAGCACACATCTAGGTAATCTACATTGGCTTATGAGCCAGTCATCATCATGGGCCAAAAGATCTTCATGGTCCCTGAACACTCGTTTCTTCTAACTCTGCCTTTGGCGTAATTTTTCTAACAATGCCAGCGCAACCGTTATGTTACGTTATGCACGAATGTGATTGTGGTATTTATGTGTTTTCAGCAATCAGACTGATTGTTTCACACCGTGTCCAAATGATCCTGATAATCATGACCTTTTAAGGCCCGTTTTGTGCATATGCAACGGTTATAAATGAGACCCCAGGACTTTTGGAACAATGTGCTTTGGACAGATGAATCTAAAATCAAATTATATGGACACGTCAAGGGCAAAAAACAAACCAAAGACAGATTTTGAGCAAAAAACCTTATACCAGCTGTGAAGCATGTGGGGGGGGGTGTCATGGTTTGGGACTGCTTTGCTGCAGCAGGATCTGGTCAGCTCATCACCATAGAATCCACTATGAATTCTTCACCGTATCAGAGGGTGCTTGAGGACAATGTTTAACCATCTGCCCAAATGTTTAAGCTGAAGTGGGGTTGGACCATGCAAAATGACAATGACCCAAAACATTCCAGTAAATCTACCAAGGAACGACTTCCAGTAGGAGGAAGAAATGGAGAGTTCTGGGATGGTCAAGTCAAAGCCTGGATCTGAATCCTATTGAAACGCTGTAGGGTGATTTGAAACAGGCTGTGCATGCAAGACATCTTTCAAACATAACTCAGATTAAGGAATTCTGCATTGAAGGGTCAGGAAAAATCTTTGCCAGTCGATGTCAGAGATTATTTAGAGGGGTGTCCTAACTTTTTCACAAGACTGTATGTTAGGGTACTTAGTAAAGAGTCTGAAAGCTCCAAAATTGACATTGACAGATTTATTCTTAGAGCTTTTTCAACAAAAAAACAGTTTTTCAACATCTTTAATGTTTGAATTCAGGAATAATACGTCTGTCAGTCTACAGACTCTCAACTGATACTGATTCTTCTTTATCCATATTGGTACAGAGAGAGAGAGAGAGAGAGAGAGAGAGAGAGAGAGAGAGAGTTAATAATACATAAATATACATAAATAATCTTCATGCACTATTGAAAAATATGCTACTACCATAGAATAAGTGGATTAACTGTAGTCGATTAATATTGTGATTATTAATTAAGATGCATGTCATTTTCTCAGGACTTCAATGTTTGTGTGTATTTAGCATTGCCAAAACCCAGAGCAAGGAAAAAAAAGAGATAAAACTTGAAAGTAAACTTGTTTTAAACTCCATTAAACTCCATGTGTTATTTACCAGATACTTTTCTTTCCACAGCGTCATTGGCAAAATCCAAAATATTTATCAGTGCCATGAGAATCAGAATATCTGCCTTATCGTTGGTGGTGATTTCCTCATGATAGTTCTTTACCGGAAATATGTATTTCACTGGAATACCCAGTTTGACACTGCACTCCTCCATCTAGAAAGACAGACACTGAGAATCACCTGCATGAACCTGTAATAAAGCTCATGTTGTATTCTGGTTAATTTGTGGGCATTCCGCTGAATGTGGTTCTTGTACTTACCCTCTCTTTGATTTTCTTGCTCCTGTAGATCATTGTCAGGCTGCCTTTTACAAGAGAACACACAGTGTCCACCTTGGACATGATGACAGCTTGAGGAATCCCTGTCACGATGCATTCAGGTCATTCAAAACATTTCTTGGTCTGATTATTCCATTACAGATATTTCAGTGGATTTCTAAATTTTGAATAATTGGTAATACAACAAAAAAAGTTGTAAAAAACATGAATAAAAACAGAATGCAATAGTGTGCACATCGTTTTTGACCTACTTTAGAAAGAGAAGTAACTTAATGTTCAAGCTGTTAAGTTTTTAAGTTGTTTAATTAAATCAACTTAAAATTAGGCTTCTCAACTCAAAAACTTACATTGTTTCACATGAGCTATAGCAGTGTTCCCCAACCTGTGTGCCGTGGCACACTAGTGTGCCACGAGAAGTCATGAGGTGTGCCGCAGAAAGTCCGCTTGCACCCCCCACCCCGGCTTTGGCGATCGCGCGCATATAAATACCCCGGTCCGCGATTTTTCACCCACCCTTCGGCGATCATGTGCGCACATGAATACCCCGCTCCGCGATTTCTCACCCCCCCTTTGGCGATCGCGTGCATATAAATACCCCGGTCCGTGATTTCTTACCCCCCCCGTCAGCGATCGCGCACGCGTATAAATACCCCGGTCCCAAGTGTGCAAGCAAGCTACGTTTTTTCTTGAGTAATAAGCTCTAAATATTACTTAGTTTACACCTGTGAGAAAACCCATGCCCAAAATGGCATTTATTTGGTCATCATATCAATATTTTAGAGCTCCCCCTAAATATTACAAACCATGATGTTCACTCTAAAAGTAGTCTGCATGCAAGTTTTCTTTAGTGTTCTTCATACTTAACAAAAGCTAACTCCAAGTTTACTTTACACAGATTAAAATGAACTAGTTCACATTAATTTCTTCTGATTTCTTAATAAGCTGTTAAGCTATTCTTTTTCAGGAGAAACTCTTCCTACCCTTCCATCATTGCCACTTCCCAAACTACATGAATTACAGTATGTATAGTATGCTACTATAGAATCACAGAGATACAGTAACTTAAAAAGCAAGAAAAATGATAAGTATACTACTTATGTCCTTTGAGGCCAAGTTCAAAATAAAATTCTATGAACCTTTCCCACAGTTGCGCGCGCTCCAGTGTTGTGGTCTCCTTGGTGCTGGCCCGGAAGTACATTGAGCAGAATGAAAAATTGTGATGTTTTGCGAGATCCCAAGAAAAATCAGAGAATTGCATATGGACGATTTATTGTGAATTAATGAGTGTAAAGAGCAGGATGATAGGATGACGACTCACCTAATTCACGTGCTTGATCCAAAATGTGCTTCATTTTTTCCATGATGTTTACAGGTATTTGGCTGATTGTGTCTGCTGGTAGAACAAGCACCAGACAGTGAACTTGGTCATTTAGACTCGGGTTCCTGTCATAGTATTTGCTTTCAGCAGTCAGGCTCACCCCAGATTGAAACTGAAAATAAAAACATGAACTGTCAGGACAATGCACTTTTGTGTCAGTAGGGTCAAAACTTTGGCTAAACATATGTCTCAACCAGCAATGCTATATGTGCTTTCAGACAACTGTAAAGGAAACTCTTTGTGAACCAGTTAGCATACTAAATTTACATAAAATGCACTTTATTTTTCTTTTTTTTTTTTAATCAATTAATTAAACTTTTTTTTTTTTTTTTTTTTTTTTTTTTTACATTGTTAGCATTTGGAACGCAAATGGAGAATGGAAAATCAATTGAAGGCACAATATTTAGAAATAATGTTATGGTTCTGTATCTTGGAAATATTGTACATGTGATTAAACTGAATGAACATTAACTTACTGTGTATCCCTCTTGCATATGACCCTGCAGAATGCTGATGACGTCGTCTGTATGTATACCATCTTGACCTCCTTCCAGACCCATTGTGTCACCGAAGTCAAATGGAAAGAAAGATCCTTCTGTGCCTTTCTTCAGCTTGTAGATGGTGTACTGTATACAAGTATAAATTAATTTTATGAAATGTGTGAGATTTAAATGTTAAGCTGTTTCATTTACTTCAATTGAAATTAACCTAAACAAAAATAACACTGTATCTGGGTGTTAGATTTGCAAGATAGGTTATATTTTTGTTACCTTACAGGTGACACTCAAACCACCAGTGAGAGAATGAGCGAGGTAAGTATTGCGGCCTTGAAGGACATTATTAACTGAGGTGATAAAAGCGGATTTCCCAGCACCTGCTGGTCCAACCACCAGAATCCTGAGATGGTCAACACCTTGGTCTGACTTAAACTCCCTCAGTGTGTTTAACACTGGTTCTCTGTCACTAATAGAAAGTAAAAAAGGGAAGTTTTTTTTTTTTTTTTTTTTTTACATCAAAATATAATGTAATAAATGTTGTGTATGTAATACAAAAACTGTGAGACCATCGCTAACAAAGATTTGCAGGCAAACTGCTCAATGCCACCATTGCTCACCATACCACTCAATGCTCAATGTAGAAAGTATAATATCATACTCTTATAAACCAGAGGAGAGAGTGAGTCCAATCTATAACCTATTAATTCATAACCTACAACTTTGATGCTTTGACACTGACCTCCAGTTTACTGGCCTCCATGGTTTGGTAAACTCTGTAAGAGAAAACATATCATTAGCCAGTGTATTTAGTAGAAGAGCACACTGCAAAATGATGCGTTATGGTCTTTTTGCATTTAATACATCAAATTGTAGATGTTGAAGTTTCCTGATTTAACTAGCATGTGTTACAATTAAGTTCATGAAATTGGTGTAATGGTGAATTTTTTGAACAATGTTGAACAATTGTTCTTTAAAGACAATTTAAAAATGTGATTGTCAAAGCTTTTACATTTTTAGATAATTTTTAAAATGTTAAATATACTGTTTCTAATTTTCACACACATAGGAAATCACTTTGCTCTATTCTCATTCATTAATTTTTCTTCAGTATGCTGTTTATCCAGTAATCAGTGTCATGGCTCTGGAGCTTATCCACAAGGTATGCAGCTGATTTTTACATTTATTTGTAAAACTTTTAATTAATAGTTGAGTATCTACCAGGAACTGCTAATTGCATACGCTAGTATTAAATACGAAACATTAAAAACTGCATAAGGGTACTTTAGATTAACATCTTAAGAAAAAAGATAGGAAAACTTACCATTACCCATGATGCAATTACGTTCCTGTAAGAAGTACAATTGGCACAATAATTAAATGTTTGTTAAACGTTGAATTGCCTATTATCATATCTGTACCTCTAAATGTCTTACAGAGATAAAAACTGTGCTAAACTTTGGTAAAGTGAGATAAAGGGTACACTTGAACACTTACACTTCAACCTCAGCATCTCAATGTGTATATATTTCACTGATCTGAATTCTAAATTGATCTAAATTCCTTATTGAGTTCCCCTCTTTGGGAAGTAAAGGGATACATTAATTAAGTGCTATGTCTGTGATGTGACTTTCAGGGGAATGGCATACACTTCAAAATTAGGATTGTGAGAATAAATAGTAAGTGAAAAGATATAGTTATATGAAGATATATCTGTTCAGGAAATTCAATTCATCTGATTGTATAGTGCTTTTAACAATGGACACAGTTACAAATCAGCTTTACAGAAATAACTTGATTAAGGGTGTAAAATGGGTTTGTAAATGTTACATAGTGCTTGAACATTATTTATGTGGGACAGGAAATCTTTGATAATTTGGGATCAATCAAGTCATTCATAGAGGATTCAGGTGAATGAGCTTTCTAAAATTCGCCATACAGTTTTAAGTCAAATTGATATAACTATAATTGAATAAATGTAAATAATTATACTATGCAGTCTATTGAGATACTTAATATGTCAGTTTAATGCATGATTCCAGATGTGTCAAAAATGAATTGGTTATATACAGCATAATCGACCATTCCTATTTGTAATCCATTTGTATACAGCAGAAACACACCACTTATGTAAAAGAACAAGGACAGTATTTATAGACAGTATTATAAATAATTATAGACCCAAGTGCAATCAACAGAAAAAACTTCATGTTTATATTAGGCTTAAAAGCCAAGCCTACAAAGAAAAAGAAATACATACTGTAAATATTGTGCTACATATTTTATGTAAAAATGATAATCATTCTGTTTGTTTAATTTGACACTTGTCAAATTAGTGTTTGCATATTTGGTCATATTACTAGTATTATTGTTATTATTTCTCAGCTAAGTGCCACTGTATGAGTAAGAAATTGATAGTAAAAATTTTATGGAGACAAAATCTACTTTTATTTGGAAAGAGACTTGAAAGCGTCAAATGTAGCTTGATAACGAAGAGTTATATTAGTAGCCATTTAATAGCTTAGTTCATTGATCTTTTTGCCAACTAGTACTAGAGTATTAAATTCAAATCTTTCAGGTTTTTGGGTTGTTCCACTTGGCTCTGTTGGCTATAACTGCAGGTTTCAGTCCACAGTTTCACTTTTTTGTTTAACAGAAGGAAAAGAAACATGCTGTATCTGCAATTCAGCCTGGATTTTGAAACCACATTCACATAACCGTTCTCTGATTTATAGAGATGCATGTGACTGGACAAACCACAACAGGGGATCTGCTACTGAAGCAGAAATGCTACTAAAAACTACTACTTATTAATTAGCCCAGTTTTCATCTGGACCGTGGTTGGCCCACTCACTACCCAGACTAACAGCTGTAATTCGACCTACAATAAGTCAAGCAAAATAACAATAGCAAATAAAAGAATAAAACTAAAGTATATCAATTAAGAAATAAAAATATTAAAAGATAAAACCAGAGGTAAAAGACCTGATATAGATCTCAAAGCCTTGAAATAAATAACAAAGT
This sequence comes from Synodontis membranacea, assembly GCA_025674565.1. Lineage (NCBI taxonomy): Eukaryota > Metazoa > Chordata > Actinopteri > Siluriformes > Mochokidae > Synodontis > Synodontis membranacea. The sequence continues at coordinate 9,712 of JAOVYU010022652.1, forward strand.
CCCATGCAGAGTGAATTGTGACAATAATCAATCAGAGAGGAAATGAAAGTGGGTATAACAGTCTCTTTATCTTTACATGACAAAATCTGCTTAATTTGGTAGTGAACCGAAAAAAGCTACATCTCACAACTGTGCTTACCTGCTTGTGAAATTTTTATCGGCCCAGCTCTTTGTTTGACTACCTTGGTCTAGTGGGTTTAATATTGATATATAGTGAACATTTTTATAAATGAGTTAATGAATTTCTTAACATCCCAAAGGTTTCAGGAAACCCACTCCTGAACAATTCAGTGTTATACTAACCCGGCACTGCAAGTGATACAGCCTAGTCTTTAATTAAAATATTAACTTTTGACTTTTGGTAAAAATATTTTGCACCAATATCAGAGTTACCATACACAGTCTAGTTGCTTTGACTTACCTTTGCCACACACAGAAGGAATTTGGCAGTCTGTGTGGTAGTTCGTAGCCTACAACCTTTCTTGTATTTTCGGTTCAGTGGTATTTTGTTTCATTTCATGTTTTTGCCTGAGTCATTTGTCTTGAGTGCCATTTTTTTGATATCAAAATATCCTTGAGAAACGGGATTGTACTAAATCATTTAAACTGGAAAGCGATTTGTTTTTATGTACACAGTAAAAACTACAACAGTAAACAATTAGCAACTTGGTCTGCCATCTAGTAACTGTAAAATTTGAATGAACAGTGTTTTACTGTTGCCAAAATACTGTTAATATAAATACATTGTAAACCTATTGTTTTTAAATTTCACAGTATTTTACAGTTAACTGACATAGCCTGTTTAAAACACATGACATAGCTCCCATCCACACCAACTAACAAACACCTTTAACAGTATTAAGAGTCTTCCAGTTTACACAGTTTAGTTGTTTCTGACTATATAGCTACAAGTTATTATTGAAAATGTGAATTGGAATAAAAACACAGTGCCTAAGATTACACACATTTTTGTTAAGTAAAAGACCACTTTGCGCTAATGCCTTGTCAGGGTATGTGTAGAAGTTGCTGTTGCAAAATAAATAAATAAATAAATAAAAATAATTTAAAAAGACGTGACTGTTTTTATGACTGCTTTTTTTCATGATAATTTGGAGACATAGAGTGCAGCATTTCCTACAAAACATGCACTGTATCCATACTTTCACACTTTTCACTTGTTGTTGCTGATTTCCTGAGTGATAGTTTTTTACAGGGAAGATGGAACAGTCAGTCTGACACTGCACTCATCTAACAAGATAGGTACTGAGAATCAGCTGCATTTATTTCTGTTAGGGTTCTGTGCTAAGAACATTTGCTGAACGAGGTCCTTACACTTACCTTCTCTGCTCCTGTAGATCATTTCCATGTTCTCTGATACCAGTGGATATGCAGCACTCTCTTAGAAAGATCATTCCATCACTGATACTTCAAGGAAATAAATTCGCTTGATTTTGATTCTGATTCTGAGTCAGTGATTGTACATGTAAGAGTAATACATGAATGATTTATTAGAAATGAATGATTGTAAAATAAGGATGACAGGATTGATTTTTTTTCAGGCATGTAGGAAATGTTATCTGCTGCTAGATAACTCCCATACATTACATTCATACATTATGAATGGCCAAGGTGGGGAGAGTTTTACGTACCTACAGAGAGTCTAATTTAACTACGTAACAACCAACAGAGTGGTGAGAGAAACTAATATTACCACTAATATTAAAATCATATATGATATATCATATATTAAAATTTTAATTTCAATTTAATTAAAATCATATGTTAAATTTTTCATATATTTTATATAAAAACCTCCAATTTATTTGCCTCCACGGACTCCAAAAAAACTGTGTGAGAAAACAGAACGTTA
>JAOVYU010022755.1:0-11573 GCA_025674565.1 Synodontis membranacea
GAGAGAGAGAGAGCTGGAATAAAGCCGAGTCAAGACAGTCCTGCCGTTGTGGTTATTTTGCAAGGAAGACTACAAAACATTATTAATACTCTTTACTTCATTGTAACCCGCTTTTAACCCACAGCCTCTGAGACTGGTGAGAGTCGAAATATTAGGGTTACATTCGGTTTACCTCCGCCTGCCGAACTGCTCTGGACCTAATAGCTCCGTTAAAAACAAGACAATCAAAATCCAGAGCAGAGCCTTGGATAAATGATAATACACGTGCTATGAGGCAGAAATGCAGGAGAGCTGAACGGAAATGGAAAAAAGATAGATTACATTTTTTTTACATTTTACGTTTGAAATGTTGAGAGAGAGTTGGTTTCATTATCAGAAAGCTGTGAAAGCTGCTAGGTCATATTTTTTCCTGGATGTTATTGCTTCTAACTTTCATAATCCCCGTGTTCTTTTTTCTACACTGAATTCTCTTCTTGGTGTTGCTGAACATTTACATATAGAAGCCTCTTATAAACTTTGTGAAGAATTTCTTACATTCTTTTTATAAAAGGTTGTACGCACTAGGGCCCTTATTTCACCTCCTTCTTACGATCCTTCTATTTTAATTCATTGTGTGTCTGTGTTTGACCACTTTGAGCCTGTTGCTCTCACCATGTTAGAGCAGCTGATTTCCAGTATGAAGCCATCAGGCTCCCTAGTTGATATTATCCCCCCCCCCTCATTTTTTTAAGGAGGTTTTTCCCACCCTGGGTCCTCATATACTTGATTTTATAAATAGTAGTCTGACTTCAGATGTGGTACCATCATGTTTTAAGCATGCTGTTGCGCAACCCCCTTTGAAAAAACCTGGCCTTTTAGTGTGTCTAATTATAGGCCAATCTCAAGCCTACCTTTTATGCTAAAGCTTCTGGAAAATGTTGTTTATAATCAACTGAAATTTTACCTGGATGGACATTCTTTTTTGGAGGTTTTTCAGTCAGGATTTAAAACTAATCATAGCACAGAGTCTGCACTCCTGAAAGTTTTTAATGAGATTTTTTTAGCAACCGGCAGTGGTGACTGTGTGGTACTTGTACTTATAGATTTGATAGCGGCTTTTGACACTGCGGATCACAAAATTGTGATTTCTTGGTTGGAAAAATGGATGGGCATTACTGGCCCAGTGCTTAACTGGTTCGGCTATTATCTTGCAGATAGAACGTTCTGTGTGAACATTAAAGATTTTACTTCTACTGCTGCTCTTCCTTGGGGTGTTCCACAAGGGTCTATTTTGGGACCTCTCTTTTTTCCATTGTATCTTTTACCACTTGGAGCTATCTTTCGTAAACATGGCATTTCTTTTCATTGATATGCAGATGACTGCCAAGTTTATTTTCCATTAAAGTACAAAGACTCAAGCTCTGTCCAGTCTCTTATTGACTGCCTTGCTGATATTAGGTGTTGGATGGCTTTAATTTTTTTGAGTTTTAATGAGAAAAGGTTATGCTATTTAAACCCAGTAGCACCAGCAGTTCCCCCTCTTTTGCCTTTTCTTCTCTTGCACATCTTGAGAAATCAATTCTATTAAATCTGGGTGTGAAAATGGATCCTGCCTTAAAACTGGATGTTCATGTTAACACAGTAATAAAATCATGTTTCTTTCAAATTAGAAGGTTGTCAAAAATCAAGCCCTTTCTATCAAAAACAAAACTTGAAACTGATGCATGCATTTGTGACTTCAAGTCTTGATTATTGTAACTCACTTCTTATGGGAATTAGTCAGACTTCGATTGCGTGTTTACTGCTGGTGCAGAATGCCACTGCACGTTTTTTAACTGGCACTAGTATGCGCGAGCATATTACACCAATTTTAGCCTTGCTTCACTGGCTTCCTATCCAGTTTCAAATCCAGTTTAAAATTCTTTTATTTGTATTTAAGTGCCTTAGTGGTTGTGCCCCACCTTATTTAGCAGAACTGAATCACCCATATGCTCCATCTCGATCACTTAGATCAGCAGACCAGATGCTTCTGTCCCTACCAAAGTCAAAATGTAAACTAAGGGGCAATAGAGCTTTTGCGGTAGTTGCACCAAAACTCTGGAATGATTTGCTATTGCATGTGAGTCAAGCTCCATCTCTTGTTGTTTTTAAATCTCACTTAAAAACCCATTTTTAATCTCTGGCTTTCTATCCAGTGTGTTGTGGTGACTGAGGGTCATCCTTTCTTTTTTATTTTTCTTTTCTTTTTTGCTCTTATTTTTTACTTGTGTTTAATGTTTCGTTTTGGTTGTATTTGTATTTTGGTCAGCCAAGTGGTTGTTTTTATAAGTGCTTTATAAATAAATTGGTATGGTATGGTATGATACTAAATACTCCAGATTAAATGTCTTTTACTCATGATACTAAATTGAAATGATGGCAGGGAAACACAAGCAGGGTTGTGTAAAAGCTCTTCTTGGCAATATTTACAAGTTAAAAAATTTAGATTTTCCTTCATTTTTTGTGTGTTCTTCAGTTTCTAGAATATATACAGTAGTTATAGTGTTTTGTGAATACATTTATGTTAGTTATTTATGCCATGACCAAATATGACTTTCTGTAAGAAGAAAACTCTAATCTATTATTTTCAGTGCTGATAAAACTCTATTCCATTCTATTCTGTATGTACTATAGATAAGGACTTATGAAGTTTTATGTATATAATGTCTGAACAAATAAATAAAACAAATACAGCAAAAATCAAAAGACATATGAAATCTGTACCTAGTAAAACTAACCCTCTTATACCCTTATAACCTGAAATTATATGGTGCCAAATCATTTGAAACATACTTTTTATTTTATTCTTCAGAAACTACTACTGCAGTAATCAGTTCCACACTGTCTATTGAGTTTTTCAGTTTCTTAATGCTTTTCAATTTATGTCTTTATTTGTCTATGTACTGTACTAATTTTTCTCTTTAAAGTTCTCCAATGTGAACTTAATCAACGGTAACAAAACACAGACAGGGATCTGTAACAGCTGAGAAATGCTGAGAGAACACACACAAGCACGTTTTCCAGCTGATTTTATTTAAAAAAGAAATCTCTCCCTAAGTGCTCAGAGTACTGTTCTATAGGTATACTCTGAAAGATTGGCAGACCCAGAGGCAGAAACAGTCAAAATTTTTCCTTTAATTTTGGGGATGATGCATTTCCAAAGAGTGAAAACTGTGGAGCTGGACTCTGATTCCCAGAATTCCATACTGCATAGAAACATGGCCACCAATAACCCTGATTCCTGATACAGATGCTCCCAATCATCTGGTTACTGATTCCCTAAAGCTGTAAAATGTAAAATGGTTCTATGATCATAAAGCATGACAGTAATGCAGTGCCTGAAAATAGCATGCAAATCTTTTTTTCTCCTATATCCAGCTACCGTAGGGTGGCCTTATGGACCCTTACCTACTGGTAAGATTCTGAGTTCCTGCATTTTTCTGATGTGTTTCTATGTCTGTATGTGCTAACGTCCTAATGAATAAAACACAGCAAAAGTGGCAGTGCTTTTAAAAATAATGATTAAATACAGCAATGGTGTTAAAATCACTATCATTTGAAGAATATTTTTCTTTTATTCTTCAGAACCTACTACTGCAGGAACCACTTCCCCACCTTTTGATCGTTGTAAGTCTTTCAGTTCCTTAATACTTTCAAATTTTTATGTCTTTGTTTATCTATGTACTAATACATGATATAATACTGATACACATGCTCCCCATCACCTGATTACTGATTCCCTACAGCTGCACTCAATCACAAAGCTCAAGGACTTAATCACTTGGCATGCGCGCACACACATAGTGTGCTGTCTCTTTGTTGGAACCCCCCATTCCTGTCTATGAGCCTAAACCTACACATAAGACCTATGAGAAACCTATAAACCTTTGAGAACCCTAACCTAACCCAGCCCAAACCTTAAGCATAAGTAACCAAACAAAATACAAGAATCCATTTTAACTGTGCCTGTTTCCTTACCACAATTTCTGATATATCATTAAAAAGCTGTTCTACTGCATCAGCATTACTCAAACCTCACTGCTTAGCAGTGTAGTCAACTTAATGAATTTATGGTGAGATTTGGCACCATTTTAGGTCCATTTAGTCAATGATGTTGGGGGAAAATGCCACTTTCACAAAAAACACAATCTACAGAGAAAGACTTAAAAAAATTTTTTTGTTGAAATATCATCTATTTATTGTTTGTCAAGAAAACACAAGTATTAGCTATAACAATCCTTCCTCTAGTCTCAACCTGATATACTGGTGTGTGAACCTTCATGGCAAGGTTTCTAAAAATATATTAAAATACTTTAAAACAATATTAATACCCACTTCCCATGGCTTCCCATCTAATCTCTGTGCATATCTGCATGTGTATAGTTTGTAAAATGGTTCTATGATCATAAAGCATGACAGTAATGCAGTGCCTGAAAATATCATGTAATCCCCCCCCCCCCTTTTCCTACTTCTGTAGGGTGGCCTTATGGAGGGTATACTACTGGTAAGAATCTGAGTTCCTGCATTTTTCTAATGTTTTTCTATGTCTGCATGTGCTAAAGTCCCAATTAATAAAACAGCACACGTGGCTGTCATGAGATGAATGCGTGTGTGTGTGTGTGTTTGTGGAGAGGAATGAGGGCACTATAGCAGAGTAACTAACAAAGGCGAAAAAGGAAACAGAAACACGGGTAGACAGACTAGAAGGAAAACCCGGAAATAAAATGGCCGTGAGTAGAAGCTCGGTGTGGCTGGACTTAATGCTCTACTAAACTAGACAAAGAAGAGAACCAAACATTATGAATGCTCGGAGAACATATAAGGCTTCAGTCCTTATCAAGTCCTCTGAGGTGAAAAAAGATGAGGCGAGTAGAGTAGCGATGAGCTGCGCTGTGCTGAGCAGGACTGCCAATAATGCTAAGCGTCAAGCCGTGAGTCCAAGCCGTGAGTCCATGACAGTACCCCTTTAAGGGTGCTTTCCCCGGCGGCCCTGGACCTGTAGGATGTGGTTTGGCAGGGGAGGTGAGATCCGAGGCGGGCTCTTTAACAGGCTTGGTGACAGGAACATGCACAACAACAGGCTCTGTGGCAAAAGCTGTAGCAGAAGCAGACTGGGATGCTTGAGCTGAAGTAGAGGCAGGCTCGGCGACTGCGACTGGAGCAGACTCTGTGACTGGAGCAGACTCTGTGACTGGAGCAGACTCTGTGACTGGAGCGGACACCGTGGCTGGAGCGGACTTAGTAAAGCATTATTAGTGCTGTAAAAGGAGCTTTATCTCACTATATTAGTTCCTCATCACTCATGATAAAGATTTCTAGCCAGTACAGAGAGGATTATTATCTGGATTTATTTTTTTATAACATGTAGAGTTGTAGAGTTTATGCTTCATGGAATGAAAAATGAAGCAAGTTTAGATATCAGGAAATCGGTCGTCTTTAAACTCTCTCTGTTCAGCATCTGACACACCAATGAAACTATATTCAAACCTGCCAAATGAATCCAAACACAAATGCACATATTAATGTACAGTACAGCAGGATTGGGAGTTAGCCGATATAGAGACAGGAACATAACTGACATAATCATTAGCGGCATTTGATCTCACACAACTGCTATATTACCTTATACAGCATCATGTTTTTTTTTCTTTCCCCTAATGGCACTTTGCACCTTTTTCTTTTTTTCTTTCTTTTTTTTTGTATATAATGCATTAAAAGTCCACTGCTCTTAACATTTTATGTGATGGTGTAGGAGTTCTCTTTTTAGTTCAACTGATACATATACACTGAAACTTATACACCCACCAGGCTGAGCTACAGGTGTGGCACCTATTTTGTTTTATTTCAGAATTAAAAATATAACTTTTAATTCACACTAAAAGTATACTAATCCTAGCGATTATAATAATAATGATAACTACAGGACTAAAGTATTTTAAACTGTTTGTTTGTCTGTCAGTGATAGTAATCCTCTTCCAATCTGAATAATTACAGTTTTTTTATTTATTAATGAACCACAGAACACACGTTTTAATGCAAAAGCAACAAATAATAAAATTTATCTATTTTTGTCCCCATTCTGGTAGATTTTACTCTTTATGTTCATATTCATTATTATTATTCATGTGTATTTTCATACACGTGTAAGTGCATGGAATGAAAAAAAAGTACTTTTTAGTATTATTAATAAACTTTAAATATACTATTAAAGCACTTAAGCATATTTTGATGACGTTCATTTCATTGTGAAGACAAGCTAACACAGATAAAGAATTACACCACAGTTTGTTGAAATATTATTTATCACCTGTTATCACTACCGTTTTTTTTTTCCTGCTATTGTTCCAAATGAAATCAAGTGTGTAAATAATCAAATGGAGAAGATATATACACATATATAAATAAATGTGTAATAATATCAGTGTGTCATATTAAATTATAATGTGTAATAATTTTTTCTTCCTCTGCAGGTTTGCTGTTTCAGGATCCTGATGTCTGTAGATTTACTGAGAATAATCAGTGTTATGTAGCTCTGGGAAAACAACTGCACCTGCAATTACCCCCGGGGGCTGGGTTTCAACTAAGGAAGACATTTACTACTTATTTCATTTTAAAAAATAGAAAAATCCAAACTAATTTCCCAAGGTGGCAGTTTGTTAATGATAATATTATGATACTGACTAGTGCAGAGAGGAGCGACTCTGGAACTTACATTTTAGACAGATCTGATTCACATGGGAATCGTGGATTCTTTTATGATCTCCAGCTGAACGTTGAAGGTAGGACAACACAACCTCCAATAACATCACACAGCACACTACAAGAAGTTATTTCATAAATATATCAAATATAAACATTCATTCACACTATTGTTTCTCTCAATATTTTTTTATATTTGATTTTTTAAATTCTATTTACTTATGAAAACAAAGCTTTTTCTAATTAAATATGCAGGAATGTTCATACTTGACAAAACAGGCTGTAGATGTTAGAATTTAAATCTTTATTTGACCGTGAAGAAGCTCTCAAGAGACTTTTACAGAAATGTCTGTTGGAAAATAATTGATGTATTGTTTAATCAACAAAATACATTTGGTATAAAAAGAAATTAATACCATTTCTCAGAGTAAACATTCGTGTTGATTAAGAATAATCAACATTTTTGGAATATTCTCTAGAATATTCTTTTAATTAAAGAAAGTAATGGATGTGTGATTTCATGAATGTGGGTCTACTAGAAACTGCAATTTTTGTTAAAATTTAAATGTACATCATAATCATACACAAACACACACACACACACACACACACACACACACACACACACACACACACACAGTGCTTCTGATTTGTTGTTGCTTTTTGTTAACTTTATTTAAGTTAACTTTATTTATAAAGCACATTTTAACAGAAGTCGACCCAAAAGTGCTGTTCAATAATAAGGCAAAAACAATTAAAATATAAACAGCAGTGAAAATAAGCAGACCATCAAAATTAGACAGTAATTTTAACCACCACCCCATGTACAATTGCACATAATAAAAGGAAAAGAAATGGGTCTTTAGATACAGTTTAAAAACATCAACAGAGGGAGAAGACCAACAACTGATAAAACCCTGTCACCCCTAGCCTTCAACCAGACTTAATTATGTAGTTTTTTTTTATTAGTCTCTGTATTAATCCATCCTGAGGTGTTGATCTCTAATCTGCAGCTGAGGTGTCCTCAGTGAAAGTGTCCTACAGCTGCTTGTCCTCTGGAGTCATGAAATTGGACTGTTCTGCTGATGGAGACAACCTCAACTTCAAATGGACTTCTGATTTAAACACACTCCCTCAACTGGGGAACAGTACCAGCACTCTCATATTGTCTAAAAACCATCATGGAAAAGTCACCTGCTCTGTAGAGAATCATGTCAGCCATGACAACAATACCATTGAAATCCAGTCATGCCATGGTGAGTCTGTCTTTTATAAATAATCAGAATCAGAATCGTGTTTATTGGCCAAGTATATGAGCGAACACATACAAGGAATTTGGTTCCGGTCGATGGTGTCTCTCAAGCACAACAGTACAAAAACACAATAATATATAAACAACACAGTAAGCAATACTCTGAGCAATATACAGTATGAATGTGTAATATGGGTTTATGTTTATAAATATAAGGATAAGTAATATGGTTCTATGTATATAAATGCAAATATATACAGAAGTCTTATATACAGAAAAAAAAAATATTTGGAGGACAAAAAATGCAGCAATTTTTGAATACAAAACTCAAACATCTGGCAAAAACTTAAGAATGAATGAAGGAAAAGTTAAGCTCAGTCCCCAAACACATAAGAAATAGCTCAGTTGCAGTTGATATTATACTTGTTATCTGAATGAACCCTGTTTAAAATGCAAAATTCCAGCTTAGCTCCCAATTCCATATATATAATAAGATTTAATTCAACATATGAATTAAATAAGAACTCTAACCACCACACTCCCAAAACCAGCAGAAATGTGAATTCTGTCTCTGATAATTCCTTCTTCTGTAAAGTGTCGACTTTGGTGACGAGTTTGTTCGTGGTAATGTCTTATGAGTAAAGTTGCAATATGATGCTTGCCAGGAATTACCAGAGAAGTTCTTTCATCTTGACTGCGAGTCGCATTGTGAAGACGGCCTCTGACTCTCAGTAGGTCTTCTGCATTGATGAATGGGTCTAGATTGCTGGGATGACTATTTTTGGGAAACGTTTCTTTCTTTTGGATGTATTTGATCTCTTGGTAGTAGACTTCCTCTTGTACTGTTTGAATAACAATCGTGAAAGCTTGTTTTGATTAGTCTATGTCAAACTCTGATTTGCAGTAATGCCAGTCCTTACAAATGCTGTTCTGATCATGATTTATTTTAAAACTATGGGCTATATGAACAAGGAGAGTGACTGCATGAGTGAGTGATTTCCATGAAGAGAATCTTGCAAATCGTTGAGAACCTAGCTGCTCTGATGATGTTGCAGTACTTACAGCGGACACTAAAGGTCTGATTTCTGGGTCTGAGATTGGATTGACATGATTGTGAGTGCTCTCTGAGGAACTTTCCTTTGAAATGGATAGGAATTTGGGGCCACTCAACCAGTTGGTGTTTTTTAAGTGCTCTGTGACAACAGAATGTGCTGCATGATCTGCAGGTTTTTGGACTGATGGCACATATCGCCACTGGTCTGGATGGGAGGACCTGTGGATGCGTAGTATCTGGTTCTGGACATAAACATAAAAGCATAAGGTCTCATTGCAGATACAACCCAGAACCACCTTGCTGTCTGTGTAGTAGGCCACTGCATCAAGCTGGAGGTCCAGTTCCTATGTTATTAGGTCTGCAGCGAGCACTTCTGCACAAAGTTCCAGTCTTAATCAATTCAGTGAGTCTGAATCAAGTTCCAGGGCCCTCATTTATCAACCGTTCTTATGCACAGATTTGTGCATATTTTTTGCATACGAACATTTTCACGCAAACTGTGGAATTTATCATCTTGTATTTATACTTAGAAATGTTCTTAAATATAAGAACAGCTCTGACCATGCATACGCGTAGAATCTAGTGGTAGAACAGGGGAACTGCAATATTGAAAGTCTCAGTTATCTCCGCGTGTTCTTCATTTTAAAATGATATATACTCAATAAGTAAATATGTTTGTTGAGAAACAGCTTTGCCACCTAATTGGTGTTAAAACCTATAAAAGAGACCTGTGACCGACGGGTATTTGAAAATGTAGCATGACTGATCTGGCTTTATTAGAAGATTTGGCAAACCGTGCACTCCAGAGGGAACGCATCTTCCGAGAGCGCACTGATCTGCTTGGTGAGAGTTCAGAGTGGCTTCTGAGCAGACAGACCAACCGCATGAATCCTATTCCAGTCCATATTCAATTATTGTCAACCCTGGGATTTTTAGCCACTGGTACTTTCCAACGTGAGATTGGAGACAGATCGGGCATTTCACAGCCAATGCTGAGCCAGATTATGCCATCTGTGTTGGACGCCATCATTTCCCTGAGCCCAAAATACATCCAGTTTTCTTGGACAAATCAACAAGCGGTAATCAAACAAGAATTTTATGCAGTTGTGGGATTTCCAAATACCATAGGAGCACTAGGTTGCACACACATTGCAATAAAAACACCATCATAATACGAATTTAATTATGCCAATAGAAAAGGGTTTCATTATTCACATGGTTCCCGTGGTCAGAGAGAGGAAATGGGCCCACTATGTCCTCTCCCACATGCTCCATTGGAGCCCCTACTCGAAAGTCCTGCAAAGGGGCATGTGAGCTCTTGGTGGGTCCCTTTCTCATGGTGCATACATCGCAGCGGTGCACATACAGTTCAATGTCCATGTGGCAACTCGGCCAGTAAAAATGCTCTCTCAGTCGGCATGATGTCTTAGTGAAACCGAAATACCCTGCACCTACATGTCCATGTCACTTGTTCCCGAAGTGTTTGTGGCACCAGAAGCTGTAAAAGTTTGCCCCTCCCCCTCAGACGTTCCCAGCAGTGGTACAATAGTCCATCGTGGAAAGTTAGGCATGTCCACTGCGAGTACAGCGAATTGAGGTCGGGGCCGTGGTGAGAGTTCGTGGTATAATCTGGCCGTTGGCTTGATTTCACCCACTCCATAACCTTACACAGCACTGGGTCGCTCTGCTACTCTGCTATGATCTACTCTTTGTCCAGTTGGGGCACTGAGGAAATGGTAGACTGCACGGTAGACCTCTGATGCTGGTCTATGTGACAGAAGGACTGCTCTGTGCTACACTGTAATCTGGTAGTCCTGCAGCTGTTCGAGCCAAACTGTCCCTCTGGCTCCATAAAGTTTAGCAGCCAGGTTAGAGAAGCGTGATCAGTCCTGAGCAGAAACTATTGCCCATATAAATATGACTGAAAATGCTGTAGTGTCCAGCCCCACGCTACCGCACTCAAGCAGTTCATTTATGGCATGATCTGTCCATCACCGAACGGTGTTGCTCCTCCTCCACTGGTGAAATTGTCTCTCGCCCGTGCAGAAAATGGAGTCCACCATGATATTTGTTTTGGTCAGCTCAGTTCTGCCACAACGAAGTCACTCATACAAATACGTGCTCCCTCCCATAGACACCCGTACCATCTGCTTGGCTCACATCACCACTTGCTCTCCAGTCACAGTGGTAATCTGCAACGTCTTGCACTGTTCGCCGGCAAGGTGCACCGCATCCATACTGCCCAGTAATCCACAGCGAACGAGGGCGTCCACAAGTGCGTGGCACCGCAGTGAATCGAGTACACAGTCCACGTACAGTGGGGCAAAAAAGTATTTAGTTAGCCACCAATTGTGCAAGTTCTCCCACTTAAAAAGATGAGAGAGGCCTGAAGACTTACAGAAAATATTTGACCTCTGTCACTGCCAACAAAGGGTATATAACAAAGTATTGAGATGAACTTTTGTTATTGACTAAATACTTATTTTCCACCATAATTTGCAAATAAATTCTTTAAAAATCAGACAATGTGATTTTCTGGATTTTTTTTTT
>JAOVYU010022791.1:0-11572 GCA_025674565.1 Synodontis membranacea
ATATATATACTTGTAGAAATGTAACTTGTCATATAATTCTAGATTTATAAAGCTTTATCGAATTCTTAAATCTGATTGGTCGGAAGTTGCTGCTTACTGTTCCGTGTTTATGATCATTTCTGAAGTAGCAAATTCACAAAAAACTTTTACTTAATCTAGTAAAAGACCTAACAATAAATAGATTAAAATGTGCAAAGGACATAAAAGTTGTTCATTTTTCTATATGGAGATGTTTATGTGATATTTGTAGATCCTCCGGTATCAGCATTTAGTGACAGTAAGGAATTTTTCACAGTCGACACGGAGCCGTTTGCGGTTTCTAGTTTCTTGGTAACATAACAAGATGCGTTTTTTTTTTTTTCTCCTCTTATTCATGAATGACCGAAAACGCGAAAATAGAGAGTGAACGACACCTTATGCTGTGGTTGTTGGAACGCAAGTGACAACCTGAAGGTTAAATGTAACTAAATATAGCTTCAAAAGTATGAGGTGTTGTTCTGTAATAAATTCAAATTGTCTCTCTCTCTCTCTCTCTCTCTCTCTCTCTCTCTCTCTCTCTCTCTCTCTCATTTATCAGTTGTCCCTGTAAATATTCAGATTACGTAACACAGACTGATGATGCTTCAAGGCACTTTGTGCTACAGACGGTCTAGACGGCCATATTCAAATTCAGTTACGGTCACGAAAAAGAGAAATATATTCCTCCTTTGTACGAGGCTTGCGTTATCAGATCAGACACACAGCTGAAGCACCTTTTACTCTTTACGTGTTCACCGCACATGAACATCCCGCTCCTGATCATTTCCAACAGAGCGTAGTGCAAGAACAAGCACAAAAGTTGCTGGATGAATGAACGAAAACTTAATAAGACCTTCTTCTCCCTGTGATGCATTTTGCTGTGTTTGTTTGTTTGTTTGTGAGTGAGTGAGTGGGAATACAAGTCATTGGATGCTGCTGTAAATAGACAAGCAAAAAAAAAAAAAAAGAAGAGCAAGGCTTCATGAAAACACAGAAGAGGAAAGTTTTTGAGTAATCTAAGTAAACAGCTTATTTATTTGAGAATCCACGAGTGACAGGGCCGTGTACGTCCTGCACTGTAGACTGACACGGCCCTCAAGCAGCGAGGAACCAGTGACGGCGAGCAAAGAGAGACGTTCACGCTGGACATTTGGTGTAAAGCGTGCATAGGTTTTAGAGAAGAAGGGTGAAGAAAGGGTCGAGATCTTTATCACACGTGCATCCATCTGCTCACACTTTGATCCTGGGATATGTTCAGCGCTGGGGCTTTGACCATATGAGTCATGGTTTTATATAGAATCTAATTTCACGGCTCGGAGGCAAGCTTTTCCAGCACGGTGGCTCGAACCGTAACAGGTTTTCTGTAGTCGATCTTGTCTTTTGGGAATTGGTTTTTATGGAGGAAATGGTGTTTGTGTGTTAACAGAGCTCTGGGTCGTATCTCTCAGCGCTCCCCGGGCTTTGGAGTGTGTACTTTAGAGAAGTGCATGTTTGTGTGCTCTGGCAACCTCGCCAGATGGTGCTGGGAGTGTGAGGGCACCCACTCCCAGAGGAGGTATATGTGTGTGTGTGTGTGTGTGTGTGTGTGTCTGTGTGAAAGGAGAGGAGGGGTTTTAGAAAGGCATGTAGGCTCAATTAGGTCAGAGTACAGCACGTTGTCAAATCCAGCATAGGCAGACTGATCGGCAGGAGTGTGTGTGCGTGTGCGTGTGTGTGTGTGTGCGTGCGTGCGTGCGTGTGTGTGTGTGTGTGTATTTATACTATTTTATTATGTATTTTATTAAGCTTCATATAATAAATGGACAGGAATATATAACAATTTTGACCTTTTATTAGATCCTCAGTTGTATTTAAAAAGATCCAACATGTTTCCTTTTGCTTGCTCAGGTTAACGTCAGGGTCAGGTTTAGTCGTAGCATAGTGTGAATAAAGTGCATTAACAATGATATCAATGGAAGGTCTTTACAAGGATAGTCATACTGTGTGTTTACATATATGAATTAAATGTTTCTCCAATTTAAGGGATAAAGGCACACCGGATAAATCTTAATAGGTTCATGAGATTCGTTTTCATGCAATTTATGTTCAATCAGCATTTGCTCTCCTGCCCGCCTGCACTTTCATCTGGCAACCATGTCAGCTCAGTGAAGTGCTCCAGAGCTTTATACGGCACTCGCTCATGTGGAAGTAGTACACACACCATGATAATTACCAGTCATGACTGCTCACTGTGCACTCTCTGTGTTTTCTCTCTAAAGCATGTTCCTATACTCACCCATGTGTGGCATGAAGAAATGAAAGTGAGTTAAAGGACAAGTCCAAGCTGAGCGACTCGCATATCAGTGTTTGTTCTGTAATGAAATTCCGAGTTGACTTGTTTATTCTAAGCTTCATTCATGGATATGTTGGTCTGTTTTCACTCCGGCTGAGAGTGGTGTCACTGGAAGCCTCTCTTTCGTCTCTATTTGAACAGAGCGATGCAGCGGCGCTTTAGTCACTTAGTATATCCAGCTTTCTCGTCTCAGCCACATCTATACACTTTGCTAAAACAGATCAGCTCCCAAAACGTCACCAAATCTAGTCAAGCCGACTCTCTGCCGGAGCTGCGTCGTACTGTATTGCTGCGTTGCTTTCGGGGACTTTGAGTCCAGCATTTACCTCGCCACATTGGATTTCTTATTAGTATTGTGAGTAGGAAGGGAATCTCTTTTAATTTCACAAATATGAACATGTTTATGCATTTCCTTTCCAAGACCAGTATTCTGTAAATGAGGCAGGTGGGGGGAAAAAGGCATTAAGTGACCGTTTTTTTTTAGTTTTTTTTTTAAATTGACTCTAGCATACTCTAGCAACCGTTCCTGCAATATTTAATCTGCTTAATAAGATAAGATAAGATAAGATAAGGTAAGTTAAGACAAGGCAAGGCAAGATAAGAGAACTCAAGACAAGATAAGATAAGGTAAGAAGACAAGATAAGATAAGAAGACAAGACAAGATAAGATAAGGTAAAATAAGTTAAGACAAGACAAGATAGGGCAAGATGATAAGATAAGATAAGACGACAAGATAAGATAAGACAAGGTAAGATAAGACAAGGCAAGACAAGATTTGGTAAGATGATAAGATAAGAAAAGATAAGATAAGACAAGATAAGATAAGGCAAGATAAGATAAGAAGACAAGATAAGATAAGGTAAAATAAGTTAAGACAAGACAAGGTAAGATAACAAGATAAGATAAGGCAAGACAAGATAAGATATTGTAAGAAGACAAGATAAGATAAGAAGACAAGACAAGATAAGAAGACAAGACAAGATAAGATAAGGTAAAGTAAGTTAAGACAAGGCAAGACAAGACAAAATAAGGTAAGACGACAAGATAAGATAAGACGACAAGATAAGATATGAAAAGGTAAGATAAGACAAGATAAGATAAGGTAAGATGACAAGATAAGATATGAAAAGGTAAGATAAGAAAAGATAAGATAAAATAAGATAAGATTTATTTATTTATTAGTCCCACAGCTTCTCCAGGCTCTAAGTTAATGATTCATTTTACCTCGAGAGACAAAATAAATGAATCGGTTTATTGGACATTTTCAATGCGACTGATCTCAGTAATGGAGGGAATGTAGAGAAGTCTCTAGACTACTGATCAAATGTACTTTAAGGCTGGGATATGATGAGCTCAACATTTGGGTTTGATTTCTCAGTATTGTGGTGATTTTTTTTTTTTTTTTTGCATTTTAGGTACAGTGTACAAATGGCACCAGCATGTCATACACGCAGCTATACAAGACAGCGCTGTTATTAAACACTAATGGATTTCCTAGAACTGCGGAAATAAGGGATGTTTTTCCATAAGCACAGCTCCTAAATAGCATTCGATGACTGGTGGACCTTCAGAGCCGACTTCATTACAACCAGTCCGCAACTGAACGCAGTGTGTGGCGTAAGTGTTTGAAGCGCTTCCCTCAAGGGTTTGTGGAAAGCCGGAACAAACGTGATTCAGGCTGTTCCTATTAGCCGTCCGGGAGATAAGATTATGCGACGCGGTGTCGAGTGCAAATGGAAAGGGCTGGTTTAATCAGATGAGATCTGAATTTTAAACTCATTTAACAAGCCCTTTGCACGCATAAAATCGAGAACATCACTGAAGTAGCAGTTGTGGTAACCTTGTGGCTTTACATGTTGAGTGCATTGCTGGAACACTGCTGCGACCATTACACATATAATTAGAGAATGCTGGGAAATAATGATGCAGATGTGTCTTTATTTTAACGCTCAACCAAACGCTCTAAAAGTTGATCAACTTTGTCCGAGCCTCAAATGAACGGAAGGTTCCTGGCTTACAGACAACGGGCTGATAATTTTTCTCGATGTTGGGTTTTGCTTTACTCAGAATTGTAAAAACTTTATCATCACTTGCCGTGCAAAAGTCCCGGGGCAGGTACATCACCGAAAATCATATCCGATTTCAAATACCAGAATAACTTCCTGTTGACTTTCAGAAAACAAAGTTTTCATTTGGTGTCTATGTTAAAAAAAAAGCTTCCGGATCCCAAAAAAAGGGCAGCTGATGGGTATCACAAAAGAAGAAGCACGACTGTCTATTCTGGGCTTACAAACATACATATAAATGCAGTATATAACACAAAGAGAGTTTCTATAATTCTAACGTGCTTTAAAGTCAATATTTATTCTTCAACACAGCGTCCTGAACTCGCCTAAGCAAGCTTTCTCGTCATTTCTTTACGTAGTCTTCAGGAATAGTTCTCAAGGACATTCCAAAGCTCTTCTTTGGACGTCGGCTGCCTTTTGTTCCATTCTCTGTCGAGATGATCCCGCACCGCTTCAATAATGTTGAGACCTACGGTAGGCTTTGAGGGGGCCAATCCGTGACTGATAGAGTTCCACCATGTTTTTTTTTTTTTCTATCGAGGTATTCAGCAAGAGTGGAGAACTGTTCCTCAAGACTATATATATATATATATATATATATATATATACACGAATATAATACGTTGAGAGGAAAATGAACGTCCTGGCCATAATACTGTTTATTTCGCCGTCTCGTAAACATAATATTTGCAGAACGACGTTTTGCATGTTCAAAACAGGGTGGACGATTAATGATATGTATCACAAAAAAAAAAAAAGTGCTGGGAAAAAAAACTGTATTAAAACTGCATTAAATATGAAGAACAGCTAAACTGAGTTTATACCGAGTCAAGACCAGCTGAAGTAAATGCGGCGGTTTTCCTACTGTACAAGGTCAAATATTCCTGTTCTCGAAGAGACATTTTCTCTGCGCCGTGATATTAAAAACATGGCCACACGTTAGCAAGTCCATGGCTCTTGCGCTCCTGTTGTGAAAGACCTTTGTTCCTCTTGCACACTTGCTCTGAGTAAGAAAAAATGTTGAAATTGATCTCAGTGCTGCTCAGCGCGACGCCACGACACAGTGCAACAGTTTGGCCTATTTGAGTGTCTTGACAAAAGTTGTCACAGCGTAAACAATTTTGCTTAGGAAAAAAAAAAAATCACTGATAATGTAAAAATGTTTTCCTCAAAAATAGTTGGGAAAATGTGTTGTACGCAAATGTACACAAAAACTTTTTACTCTTTTCAGAGATGGACCACATATTTTGTGCATCGAGTAAAATGGTCTTCAATTTGAGTAAACTTACTCCGCAGTTTACTAACGCGAGAGACTTTTGTACCCAGGATTGGGAATGATCTCTTACTCTAGTGTGGTCTTCAGGTAACACCGTCGCCATTTGGTAGTGTAGGTCTGACCTTTTTTAAAACTGATCTATGCATGACCGCACGACCTGGTAATACGTCGTGTTAAGGGACAGATACGACAGAGCAGTTTGGATGTTTCATAAAGACCTGCTGCAGAATTAAACATTGGTTATATTATAAATGACTAAACAACCTTGTCGCAACTATCAAGCAGAAAATAATAACCAGAATTCACTTTTTTTTTTTTTTTTTTTTTTTTTAAGTTTTAATTCCCCATGCTAGACCTTTAGGCTTTAGGCAACATGGTGTGACTGCTGCAGTTTATGACTTAAAATGAATTTCGCACTTCATTACTAGCGGAAAACAAAAGCAAAAAAATATTTAAAAAAAAAAATCAAAACACAAAATCTAATCGATCAGCGAATTACGTTTGCTGATGCACGTAAAGAAGAAAAGAAGTCGCACGAAGGCGGAGCAACAGTTCCTGCACATTTTGCTCATATCCGATGATGCTCCCGTGCAGGAACAATATCAAATCCTCATTGAACACCAATTTCGAATTTGTATCGAGACGGTTTATTTATTTGGCGGTTAGCACTGCCGCCTCACAGCAGGGACGGGTCTGGGTTTGAAAATGCCGGCCAGCTGGAGCCTTTCTGTGCAGAGTTTGCATGTTCATCCTGTGCTTGCTTGAGGTTTCCTCTGGGCACTCTGGTTTCCTCCCACAGTCCAAAGACGCAGATTATGTCACCTCACTACTCTAAATTACCCATAGGTGTGAATGTGAGCGTGAACGGTTGTTCGTCTATGATAGAATAGCAACCTGTCCAGACCGTGTCTGTGTCTACTGGGATTGGTGCCAGCTTCCCTGCGACCCTTATGGATAAGATAGTAGATACAGAAGATAACGGATGGTAATAACCATAGTAGTCGTAGTAGCTTTATTATTAGTTTAATTTATTTCATTATTTGTTCATTTTCTTGTTGATTTATTATTATTTTTTTTTGGTTTGTTGTTGTTTGTTTGTTCGGTGGTGAATTGTTTGGTTAGTTGGTTGGTTGACTGCGGTGGGTGTTTGGTCGATTGATTGGTTCATTGGGTTAGACAGACAGAAGGGAAAAAACCGGTTACAAATCAGTGACCTTTACAAATATTTGTTTACCCTTTACTCCGCAGCTGACGGCATTAAAAAGCTGTATAATATACGACTGATGTGTGCTCACGTAATAAATCCATATAAAAGCTCACGTATTTATTCTCCGACATTTCCACCGCTGTGTTTTTTTTCCGCTGCAGACTGAATTCTGGCCTTTGATTGGCTGAAACGTAGGGGGGTTTTTTTCCGCCCTGCTCAGCTCTCAGATACATACAGTAAATAATTATTTAACAACACAGTTCAGCGTAAATCAAGAAGCAATTCAGCCAAGTTTTATTCTGACATAATGAAATCCGAGTAGATAGAAATAATAATGATGTTTTGGCGAAATATCGGCGCTAATCTGAAAAGCGTCCGTCTTAAAAATGGAAACAGGTCAACAAACAAATGATTAAATAAATAGTAAAATGACACAAAAAAAGCAATTGTTTTGGAAGACAGAATTATAATATAAATAAAATATAATTTTAAAATATATAATCTACTGTATATGCATTTCATTACGGTGAAATAAACTAATATGATTATTATTTCAAAATCATTTCTTGATTTATTTCTTGATTTTGTCGTTTGTTTTATTGTCAGCTCTTCCACCCTCCGTGTATCGTAACCCTGCGCGATTACAGTATTACACCTGTTTATCTTAGCCTCAGGGACATCTAAACAGGAATTACAGTTTCTATGGTGATATTTTTTCTCTTTTTTTTATGTCTCTTATTTTGCATGTGATAAGTGTTGTGTGTCGTTGCCAGGGAAAGGAGGGGGGGGGGGGTATTTTCTTTTTGTCAAATATCACACCTTTAGAGACATTTAGACCGTTATAGCCTTTGGCTTAATTCAATTGTAAATACAATCAGTGGTGGGCAATTCAATTTGAAAGCAATCACGCTCTGTTGGGAATCGTTCGGTTTGATTGGATTTAACAGGCCAGGATGTGATTCACTTAATGCATTAATCATAGTAAGCAGACTTCTTAAGTATATCAGCCAAGTCTTTGTGTCGAAAGCTTCTTGCCGTATTTGATTTGATTTCATGAAAGGCTTCTGGACATAATGAAAGTTGAAAAAAAAAAAAAAGAAACGATTTGAGCTCCCTGTAGAGCAAATCTTCATCCCATTCCTGAAACTTGCGTACGACGAGCTAAACTTCGAGTGTATGTTCGCCATGCGCATGCATCGTGCATCATCATATACTGGTCAACTCCAGGTCTCACAATAGTGAGTCATTCAGAGGCAAACATCTATGAAGCTTGTCATTCTAGATCTAAGGACTGAAGAGAAGGGGGGAAAAAAGATTTTTTTTGAGTTAGAGGTGTTTGTATTGGAGGTTGTGTAATATAGATGTTATTGAAAGGCTCAAACCTGGGAATAAATGTGCACGGAATAAAAAAAAAAAATCTGTAAATAAAATAGATTACTGTGTTAGCACGGTTGGAGAAAAGGACGTTCCAATAGACGCTGTCATTTTCAATCCTTTGTTTTTTGACGGTTATGGAGGTGTCCCATTTTATTTTATTTTATTTTATTTATTTATTTATTTATTTTTTAATAAAGCTGTTTAGGGCCAAAACCAAGCAGAACGGTTTGCTGGCCTCACCTCCAGATGAACCTACATGAAGTTACGTGCTGGGTTTTTATTTGTTTTTCAACAACTTGCTTTAAAAAAATGTATATACAGTATAAATATGGACTAGTTTCCATACTGAACTTGCAGCCTGGTGCTGGATAAAGTGTGCCGTGACGTGAAGCTGTAAGCAATGTCCCGCGCACTTGTCACTGAGGCGGGTAACACAACTTGACTGAAATAAACAAACCCTTAATTCAAATAAACGATACACTGAAAGGAATGCCACGAATAACTGGATATCACAACACCGACATTAATAGGATTGGCATCTGTCTTGTTCTTTTGCCCCGTTTTCACCCCAGTTTGGTCTTGGTCCAATTCCTACCCACTTTTGAACTCTCTCCTATTGTATGACAGCTAGCAACCAGGGAAGGCGAAAACGAAAGACGCGTGAAGCCGACTTGTGCATGTTGCTGCATCACAGGGCAGCGTAACACAGTCAGAGGAACCTGCTATCCGCCCTCTTCCACATACCTGACCTCAAAAACACCCACGGTCGGCTAATGTCACTGTGATTGACGAGAGACAGTCGTCACGGCCCGTTTTTTCATAACTTGATTCGTGGTCATGGATGGGTATAGCATCATCAGGATTCAAACTCTCAAGGCGACACAGCAAAGGTCTTACTGTCGCCGTGTTTTAATATTGATATTATACAGTAATTATTTTGTTATATTATTTGGATCTTTATCTTTTTTGATATTATAGAGTATTGTGTTTTGATATTATACAATAAGAACAATATTATATATATATATATATATATACTTGTTATACTTGCTATAATGATTGATGGCATTAGATTATGTATCCCAGTAAATCATGCGCACTAAACAATAAGGAACGTGGCAGTGGATTGGAATTTGCGTACTCTTGTGAATAAGTCCAGTGTGAAAGATGGCGTGTATAAATGATGTGATTGGACTGGAATTTTAGACTCAACTATAATCAGTTGTTCAGACTGTCTATCAGCCGATTTGAATACGGACTCATTTTTTAACCAAAATAAATGCCTTCCGTGCCTGCTGTGTGTGTATACAAATGGACTTGTGTATGCAGGCAGGTGTGTACATGAACAATAGCGTTCCGGTCACTCCATAGTGGAGCACTCGCACATCAGTGTGTGTGTGTGTGTGTGTGTGTGTGTGTGTAGGAGAGACACATAAGCTTTTCAGCCTTTGAATAGTGGTAGAATTTTTTTTTTTTTTTTTTTGCGTGAGATGTGATAATGGTGGGTGCGCGGATTATTATTATGTTTCTGAAATGAAAATGGAAAAAAGACGGAACACTCTTTTTGTTCTTTTTTTTCTTGAAATGCGCTAAAGTAAGACAGTTCAGTCGATTATTTATTTCTTTATTTTTAATACAACATCCAGTTTTGTGTCTACTTAATTCTTGACGACTATTGTTGAATCCTAATATTAAAACACATTCATTTTTATTCGGTTCTCATTAAAAAAAGAAAAATCTAAATGAGTACGAAAATGGGATTAAAAATCTTAATTCAGAAATATTTCGAGTGATTCAAATATCTGTACAATTCTCGAAGGTCCACTATGTAGGATTCAGTTGTTTGGAGCCATGTGAATGCCCCTCGCTTTCCAAGTGTGTATTAGAAACGTACAGTACGCTGGCCGTCAGGTGTCTGTAGCATACTAACAACACGTATATTCAAGCTCCTTTTACTTTTTCTGGGCTAAATAACGAGTGAATCGTCCATTTTTCGCAATGTAGGTTCTGTTAGCCTGTTAGCCAGCACCAGCAACACTGATTCCTCTTCTTTCTTCTTCCTTGTCTTCTTCTTTGTCATGTTTCCTTCTGGTGTTTCCTTCCGGCTGCCGCATGTAAAAACGCGAGACGCAGGACGTGCTCCCTAGACGTTTGTGCGCACCGTAGCAGTGCAACATGACGGCTTCGTGGAAGAGTACATGCGCCCTATGTACTGTAGGCCTAAACGGCTCGTTCTGAGCTCATGAAAACACGATGATTTGTAGTTACTGGTAATTATACACTAATTATACCATACGTGATATTTAATTCACTCTAGTGTAGCTAAGGAATAATCTCTGATACAACCCTGGACCCTTTCAAGAGTGTTAATTGTAGCTCCAGAATGGATCTGAAATTAATTAAAAACACATTAAGGAGAGGTACGAGACCTTTTTTTTTTGTAATATTCAGCGTTTCAAAAGCGTTTTCTTTTTAACTACACTTTATTGGACAAGGAATAAAATGTCTTTAGCCCTGGTTTCTTCCCACAGCCCAAAGACATGCTGATTAGGTTGACTCGCTGCTCTAAATTGCCCAGAGGTGTGAAAGTATACGTGAATGGTTGTTCGTCTCTGCGCTAGCCCTGCGACAGGTTGGCGACTTGCCCAGGGTGTGCGCTGTCTCTCGTCCGAAGTCAGCTGGGATTGGTTCCAGCTTCCGCACGACCCTGCCGGGTAATTGGTATAGATTGGCTGGATGGCTGGATGGAACGATTTTAACGCTTGGCTTGGCTCGGGATTAGACAGAGCTACACACTTAATGCCGGCTCAGATCTTGCCTGCGTGGTGGTGGTCTGGTCCAGTACACATTTGTCACCAGACTCTCAAAGTGCCAGACTTTTAACGCAGCAATAAACCAAACCTGAGAGCTCGAGTTACGTCTGCTGACTCCGCAGTCTACCAAGTCTGATGTTGCAAAAGTAGGAAAGCTTTTTTTTTTTTTTTTTTTTTTTTTTTTTAAATTAATTAAATCTTCCTGCAATATACTGTAATGAAGGACAGAACACAATTTGACACCACTCCTATATTCATCTCTGCTCCGTAAAGGAAGCCATCATCTTGCACCACATGCGTTAATGCTAATGATTCAATTTGAGAGCAGAACCCAGACACGTTGCGTTAATGTGAATGTTTCTGTGCTCTGATATTTTTGTAATTCACTGTGCTGTATACTGGCATTTATTTTAGTGCTGACTGGTCCACTGAGACTCACTAACAGCTTGTTTTCACTGTTTGCAAATGCCTAATATATATAT
>JAOVYU010022908.1:0-11567 GCA_025674565.1 Synodontis membranacea
TTTATGTTTTAAACTTATTAAACTTATTTGTGTCATGCATTAAGACTTTTGCATGGATGCAGCTTTTAGCTACGACACTTATTTCCGTCACTTGTCTTTCTAAAAAAAAAAAATTAAAATTTTTTTTTTTTGAGATTTTCACCCCAAATTCGATTTAACTTTGATTTTTAAAATACTTTCTTTCATTGGAAAGCTTAGGGGAGGATAAATACAGCTAATATATTTGAAAGCTTATTTACCCACTAGTTAATATTACAAACTAAGGGACACGTGTTATAAAATGTGCAAAAGTATAAAAGTACATTATCCACGAAGTTATCCGATCAGAATAAAAAGTCAACCTAAAGTTTAGTGCTGTGCTGATTAATCAAAGTTAAACATTGTACAAAAACATGGCGATCACGATTGCAGAAGTAAACTAAACTTGCCTTCAGGTAAATATGTGACGGTTGATGGATGATGACACATTTTCAGTCACTTCAGACCCTTCAGTGAAATTCAGAAAATGTGAAAAACGATGCTGGAGGAGACCTGGGGTGATGTCATCAGAATGTGTGTTTCCTTGGTACAGTGTAAAACACATCCAAAACAGGCGATGGATATACACTGCTCCTGTGCATACGTGCAAGGCTTTGAAATCTCAGCCATGTCCACTGTGATAAGCTGTGGACGATTTGCACGTATACCGACATTAGTGTTTGTTTGAGAGGTGTGTGTTGTATTTGTAAAGCATGTTGTGCATATTTGTGGATCGCGGGGCATTTATAAATCACATTCTGTTTGCATGCAAATCATTCGTAAAATAGTTTGGCAGCTTCCTGACTCTACAAGGTTTCTTTCAACGATATGATGTTTTTGTGAAACTAGGCCGTGGTTAGCTGTTAAATCGTAACTGCTTAATCACAATTTTCTTTTAAGCTAGGCCTTTGTGAGGTTTTATTCAGCTGGGGAAAGTTCTTGTTTAAGCCAAAGATAACAAAACGTGCGTCCCTCCTTTTGTCTTTCTCAGAAGCTGTATACCTAAATTCCTTCTATTCATGGATATCTGATGCCACAGTTCCTTATTGTCGTTCATAAATACTCCTTATTTCCTTCTAGACAGTTACTGTCTGGCTCGTAAAATCTATTTGCAAGATTGTATCGTAATAACCTGGACATATATTGTTTTGGCAAGTTTACTGCAGGTATTATAGACACTAATAAAATGAGTAGATCATGATTACTAGGACAGGAAGATCTGAGCACATCTCCCTTATCTTATCGTACTGTATCTACACTATATTGGCCCCCAATCAAATTTCAGGTTAATTATAAAATGCTACTACTGACCTATAAAGCATTGAGTTGTCTCGTACCACAGTACCTGAGCGAACCTCTGGTCTCTTATGATCCGCTAAGCCTACTTAGAGCAAAAGGTGCAGGCTATTTGTTGGTACCTCAAATAATAAAGGTTACAGCAGAAGGCAGATCTTTCTCTTATAAAGCCCCACAGTTATGGAAAAGCATTCGATTTAGTGTTCACAACAGTTGTTGTTTTCACTCAGCACTTAAGATGAAAAATTGGCCTGAGCGATGAGCATTTTGAATAAAAGGAGGAAGCAACTCTAGCAACCTTCTGTGGGAACTTGCCCAAGCATGGTGTTGCTTATGCATTGCCTTAGTTTCAGTTTGTTGTGATTCTGAGTCTTTCAAAATCATATGTTGTTCAACTGCATAATTTTATTCGCAAAGGACTCGTGTGGTTGCATGTTTTCTTTTGGTACGTATAGTTCTATTGGCTTTCTTTCCTTACCAGCTGTAACCAAAAAAATTGGAAATTTCCATCCATCCATCCATTTTCTATACCTCTTATCCATCAGGGAAAGCTGGAGCCAATCCCAATCTGACTTCAGGTGAGAGGCAGGGTACATCCTGGGCATCTATGGCAGGGTAACACAGAGACAAGCAACCATTCACACTCGCTTTTACGCATATGGACTTTTTAATCTGCACGTCTTTGGACTGTGGGAGGAAACACAGGAGCGTCTGGAGAAACCCCACGCAGCCACTGGGATCACATGCGGCACAGTAAGGCTCCAGTCAGCCAGCCAGGTTCAACCTCAGAACCTTCTTGCTTTGTGTCCACAGTACCAACCACTCCACCGCTGTGCCGGTCACACTGAAAATGTAAAGCAAACAAACAGAAAGAAGTAAAACTTTAAATAAAAGGCAGCACTTACAAAAGCATCATCAAATATTTACTCTGTCATTTTTGGAATTAAGGTCAGTATGTGTATATGTAGATAGAATTACCTTCTTGATTACATACAACTGAACAGTTACGATACTGTACATGCAAGAAAGCAGAGGAAGCTCACACAGTAAAAAGGAAACATTTCTCCAACAAATGCCATTTCATCGATTTCTGAAGCCACTTTAAGCCAGTTTTTCTTACCAAGTGGAGTACAGCTTTCTTACTGGCGGCTAAAATTATTAGATAACACACACACACACACACACACACACACACACACACACACACACACAGTCATTGCACCGCCTTGGATCCCATTCTGCACTACAAACTTGTTTCCATAAATGATTTTGCCCAATACTTTACTTTTTATCAATACTTTCTTATCGGTTTGTGTACTGGTTAGCACTGTATTGTCTGTCCGTCTGATCGTCCTATTGCCTCTATAGTACTGTCTTGTGATGTTTTGCACCACCCTAAATGTTTTGCACATGTCCTGCACACTTGTACTTTATGAAACCTTGCGTCTCTACATAGCACACGTGCACTTTTCGCAACTCTGTCCTAGTCTTTTCTGTAGCACCACTGTTCCTGGGGTTAGTTTCATCTCACTATGTACTGTACCACATGTACTGTATATAGTTGAAATGACAATAAAGCTCACTTGACTTGACTTGACTTGACTAACAATTTAGTGCCTGGTTTTGGCTGTGTTTGTAATGATTGTGTCTAAGCGTACTTGTCCAACATCTTGAACTTCTCCCAGCTTGTACTGTATATGTATATCGTCGAAACACTTCTCTGTATATTTCCAGTTACTATGACCTATCACACCAATAGAGCAAATGTCTGAGCTGTGCTACGTGACGGTATTCTCTAGACCGTGGAGTGCTTTCATTGCAGGCTTTCATTCTTTCCAAACAAGAGCCACACCTGAAAAGCAAGATCAGCTAATTAAACGTGCGTAATCAGGTGTGGCGTGTTCATTGCTGGAATGGAAACAATGATTCCATAACAGCGGGACAAACACAGGCATCCTCCAAGGCACGTGAAGCAACAGCTGCGCACGTTTCCAGACGCACTCAGAAGAAAAGCTCCCCACAAACCACTCCAACAACGGTGTGGTATAAACAACTTTACTGCCAGCAAAAGTGATAACTTTATTCAAGGCTGTTTAAATTTCTGCTTGTTTTGTCCTTGATGACTAGATTAGGTATTGAACTTTGAATCACTCCAGCCCAGAAACTGCCCACATAGTTCCAACTGCAACAAACAGTTCCTCATTCCAGACACACGGAAAGTAAAAGAAGCTCAGGTGTTGTTGTCAAGTCATGCAGTTGTCCTTCTGTGTTACTTGTCATTTCGGTGATTTCTAACATATTGAATGAATGCGTGCCCATGTGCTACGTGCGAAGACACTAGTGATCAAAAAGTTGCGAATATTTTCAATACTGCCACTTAATACAAAATGACAGAATGTTAAGTAAGCTCGGGATTGTAACGTCACATTATTTTCTTATACCTGATTACCCTGTTGTGCTTTATTTTTCTTATACCACAGTAATAGTTCAGTACAAAAAAAAAAAAAAACATTTTTTTTTACATATATACATTTATTAAAGGACAGCACGTTATGTCAAACTTTTTTATCTCTTAAGTTGCATATCAGGTTGTGGAGCATTTAAAAAAAAATCTGAATAAAAATGAATATTCTAAATAGCACTGAATACTCGTTTCTAAAAAATAATGTTAAATAAACTCCTTTTCACAGAGCACTCCGCCAGATCAAACGTGACACAATTTTTATGAGGCGTAGATTGCGAAGCATCCATACAACTCCCTGAGCAAGCTGTCGCTATAAAATGATAAGGTATTAAAACACGCTGCTGTTATGGGAAAAATAAATAAATAAATAAATAAAAAGAGTTACATTGTTTTTAACGCAGATATAGTGCAGAAATATTCAATAACGAGTGACTAAATAGTTATTAATTAGGAGTATAATTATAGATATTTTCGAACCGACCTGGCTGTTCTAAATCCCTGGAAATGTTAAATATTGCGCAAATTGGGATCATTAAGGCCATGTGGAGAAGAGGAAAGCCTGGTGTGGGTGTAATTTATAAGTCAAAGATACTGAAGCGCTAAGGCAGTTAGATGGCGTCTGAAAAAATGGTTCACAGGAAAAAATTATGTCATGAATTTTTGACCAAAAAACTGGATGGGACAAAAAGGCTCAGACAAGATGCTGGTTGCACAAAACACTTTTCCCTTTAAGTGTTACACTTATAAGGGTGTTGCACAGAATCCCTTAAAAGATGTCCTTAGTTAAGGAAAAATGTTAAACGGTTTACTGCATTGAAAGAGATTTATCAGCAGTGAAATTCAACAGTTGCCATGGAGACCATGTTTGTTTGCTTGCACTCCTACCTGCTTCATCACCTGGCCGATTGTTAAAGAAAAGGGAAGAAAGAAAAACAAATTGTTCAGAGGAGGAAAAGATTACGCATCTGGAGGAACACAATACGAATCAAGCACATGATAAAAACAAATGTGGGAGGAAATTATAATTAAAAAGAATGATTAAATGAATGATTAAACTTGAGTTATGGATGCATTCGTGTACGTCATTTATGGCCATAAACTCGGCTGCTGCGGTTAAGATAGAACGAGAGGTACCTTAAGTTATTTTCCTTATTTTGTTCTCTAAGATCTTTTTAATGAACCGTAAGGGAGTCCTTCGGTGTAAGACCACAATAAGGAGAAAACCTTAAATGCACAAGTGAACGTTTTAAGGAAACCTTAAGGAGAAGACTTAGTGGTGTTTTGTGACTTTAAGGAAAGGTGTTTTGTGCAACCGGCCCCTGGAAACCAAAACGTTCAATTAAACGTATGTTTTCGCCTTCACAAATAACGGAAAGACCATGTGGTCTATAACACTGAGGAAGTAGCAGAAAAACAGGAAGCAGTTGAGTTACAAAAGGAGAATTCTGTCTGATGAAGAAATACGACGCAATCGATTAAAAAAAGCGAATGAAGTGTCTGGTTCGAAGATGTGCATTGTTTTGTGCCTTTCAATTTTAAGTGCTTTCATGTAATACACAGTAGTGTTTCTCACACGAACACACACACACACACTCATCAATTCCAGTAACTGCTTATCGTTCACATTCATTCGCAACTAGGGGAAATTTTACTAAAGCTAATCTACCTACTGGAATGCTTTTGGGAGGTGGGAGGAAACTGGCTAACCCAGACGAGAACATGCACAGAAGCTCCACAGGACAGTAAGTGTGTGTATATAAGTACTTGGAAGTACGCTACGGTCACCTGCCGGCCACTGTACATCCTAACACACGTCTGGAAAGGAAGGGGTACGGGAGGGACATTCAGCTCGTCAAATCCTACGTAGTGGACCTTTAAAAGAACTGGTTCCCTTTTTTTGTGTGCGTGTGTTTTAATGACTCCAAAAAGTGGGAATATTGGAAGCTTGAAATGATGACCATCGTGAGCGATTGAACATTCTTAAGTCTGGAGGTTGTGTAATAAAGTTAGAAAGAATGGTGTTCTTGTAGTACAGGGATTGAACAGGATTGACATACAGGACCGCTAGAAAACCATCCGAGAGCAACATGCTTAAAACTGAATTGCTCAGACTTCATTCTCACATTAGACTGCTCTGTGTTTTGGATCAAATCAGGCTTCCCTACAAAACGTAACTGCAAAAACAAATATTGTACTACTGTAACATGGAATGTATAATGGGCTGCGCTAACAATTCAAGCCTCATTGCTCAATTCCAGTTTTTTGCTCAGGTTGGATTTGCCTATCTTGATGGTTCACCTTAATATGGGGCAGATTGTGGCCTGATGGTTAGGGAAGTGAAGCGCCCTTATAATTAAAAGATTGCGGGTTCGAAACACCACTGAGGTACCCTGAGCAAGGTGCCGCCCCGGGCGCTGAAAATAGCTGCCCCCTGCTGTGTGTCAGGTCACATATGGGTTAAATGCAGAGAACGCATTTCATTGTTGTACACTAGGTGCTGTGGTGACAATGACAATTAATCCAGTTGACAATTTAATAATTACAGCAAGGGAGGAGAGCTACAGCTGATGGCCTGTTTGCCATCCTCCAGAGCAAAAATACAATTCATGCATTAGCTACTGTGTCTCCTTTGTTGGTTTTAATACCATGAGACATCTCACAGATACGTTTTTGTTGTTGATGATACAGATGACTCATGCAAAAACGCATCACTGTGTACACGCGTGCCGTTCTGAAGGACAGATGCGTTCACCTTAAAGTTAGATACAGGTGAATGTACCTTCCATGTATAATGTGAACCGTCGAGATAGACAAATCCAATCTGAGCAAAAAACTGGAATTGAGCACTGAGGCTTGTAAGGTGAACGTAGCCAAAGTGACTCACGTCTAATTTGAAACGATCAGACCCGTGTCACATTAGGACAAAAAAAAAAAAATCTGATTTGAGTCACCAGTGTGAACATAGCTACAGTATGGTAAACTAGTGCAGGGCTGTAACTGTAACTGCATGTTGACCAACTCAAACAGTTCTGCTTGAGGTTCTCTGTTGAAACACACCATTGGGACAGTTTTTTACCATTACCCAAGAAAAAATAAAGGAACTTTCTCCCTCCTACTCTTTAACTGCACCAGTAGTGTGTTTGTAACATACCACTACAAGCCAGCCTAAAAGCTAAAAATCTCATCTTGCGAATCATGAAAAACACAAAACACTGGCATGGCTGATTACATGCCTTCATGCAGAAACCGGTTAGTAACCATACAGAGGTTGTGAGTTTGTATACATTGATAAAGGGTCGGTGATTAAAGTGCACATTACTTTTGGGAATTTAAGCAACACTCACCAGCTTCTGCTTTGACCGAAGCTTCCTCGTATGTTGTGACATTCAGAGAAAAGTGTTACACTATACATACTGTATGCGCATCTTCTTTTATAGAAACGCCTATACCCCATACACCTATACAATTACCCAATCAGCCAATCACATGGCAGCAGCACAATGCATTAAATCATGCAGATGAAGATCAAGAGCTTCAGTTAGTGTTCACCTCAAATATCAGAGTGGGGGGGCAATGCGCGATCTCTGTGACTTTAACTGTGGAATGGTTGTTGGTGCCAGAAAGTCCCTGGGATTTTCACTCACGTGATATTCTCTAGAGTTTAAACAGAATGGTGCAGAAAACAAAAAACATCCAGTGAGCAGAAGTTTTAAAATGAGAGTTTGCATTATTTGGTGTTTTTTTTTTTGTTTTTGTTTTTTAATTAGCTGAGAGAGAGAGAGATTGAGAGAGAGAGAGAAAGTAGTAAGGGAACAACTATTTAAATTTATTATTTTTCAAAAATCGTTAGGTTTGAGCGGACACCTCTGTATTCCTGCCTGCATGTCAAGTGAATAATGAGGAAGTGATTTAGATTAACCCCAAATAAAGATAAGGTTGTTTTTTTCGTAGGATACTCCTGGTTTGATCCAACTGCCGTAGCCATGGTTTCCAAAGACTTTACAAAGCATGTCGTTTATCTCATTTCAAAAGGTATCACTCACAGAAGGGGTAAAAAAAAAAAAAAAGGATTTCCAAACTATTAGGTGTACCATGGAGCACTGTGATGACCATCTTTACCACCTGGAGAAAATGAGAGCAAGAGAGAGCGAGAGAGATTGAGAGAGAGAGAGAGAGAGAGAGAGAGAGAGAGAGAGAGAGAGAGAGAGTAGTAAGGGAACAACTATTTAAACTATTTAAAGCTACAATAATAGAAGTGATAACAGTGATAACTATAAACGGTTATAAGTACCACACGTCATTCTTCAATAAGTTCAAAATGATCATTCAAATGAAAATTATCCAAGTGCTTTAAAACACTTGGGGTTGGGGTTGATCAGTAATTCTGCCTTTTGTCACACCACCATTGATTATTTTTCCTGTAACAGCACACCCTCAAAGACTTTCCTTACATTTCAGCTTAAGAAGAAATAGTCTAGATTAATAGTTAGAAAGGTGAGTGTTACTCCATGAGCATGTTTTAATCTGTACTGTATCATTATTACCTGATTATAACCAAGACAGCTCTTATCATGATCTGCCTTTTACATCGTCAAAGCCAATGTTATGTACAATTTAGTCATCTTTTAAACAAGTATTTGTACTCGACGGCATAATTTACCTGCATGAAGAGCAACATTAATTGGAGGATCTCCGTTTTTCTTGCAGCCAGAAATCCTTCCCAATTCTAGTGGGAAGAGAAAAAAAAACCCCAAACAAACAAAATAAAAAGCACAGATCACAGATTTATAGATTTGTTTTATGAATAAAACCCAACTGATTCGAATATTGGCAGGATTTTTATTGACAAACTCTTTTTTTTTTTTTTTGTCATACCATCACCCTTATATATTTTTTCTTCCTGAATTTCCAACCAAACTAGTTATACTGTTTCAAAACCTAGACTTAAATCTTTCAAAATCCTCATAAATTCAAAAATTACTTCTTTTTTTTTAAAAAAAGGGGGAAAAAAATCATTAGGTTTGAGCGGACACTTCTGCATGTCATGTTTGCAGTTTAAAGTGAATTATGAGGAAGTGATTTAGATTAACCCCAGATAAAGATAAGGTTGTTTTTTTCGTAGGATACTCCTGGTTTGATCCAACTGCCGTAGCCATGGTTTCCAAAGACTTTACAAAGCATGTCGTTTATCTCATTTCAAAAGGTATCACTCACAGAAGGGGTTAAAAAAAAAAAGGATTTCCAAACTATTAGGTGTACCGTGGAGCACTGTGATGGCCATCTTAACCACCTGGAGAAAATGAGAGCAACGCAGTTACCGAGGACAGGACATTCCGTAAAGATTGACGAAAGATCTGAAGAAAACTGACGCCAAGAGACCTACTGTACAGCAATGTCAAAGCAGCTGCAGGAACATCTGGTCTAAGTCCTGGTGACTCCCTGGATGTCACAACAATCCCTTGTCACCTGTCTGGGCTATTCTGTTAATAAAAATATGTTTTGCAAAAAATCAAGACCTCCTATCACCTCAAGGACACCGAATCCACAGTGAAGCATGGTGTTGGCAGCATCATACTATAGAGCTGCTTCCCTTCAGTTAGGACCTGGGTTCTAGTCTAGATTATTAGAATCATGGCTAAAAAGGAATTAGTCAAATTATATGCAGACTTGTGCAATCTGATTATTATTGTTATTATTATTATTATTATTATTATTATCATCATCATTATTATTATTATTATTATTATTATTATTATTATTATTATTATTATTATTATTATTATGATTATTATGATTATTAATAATAATTATTTTTCTTTTTCTTTTCCCTAAAATGTTTCTATGTGTTTTTACTTGCAATTTCATATTAAAGGTATAAAAAGATCTTGGTATAATTTTTTTTTATCATTAAAAAACTGCAATTTTAATACTTTATATTAATTGTACAGTCCATTCATCTGCATTGTACATTGATATTGCTATTGCACATTCATTATATAGATGCTTTCCCACACAGGCAGAATGGTGCAGTTTTGATCTATTTATGCTTTATAAATAGCGATTTAAAAATGCATGCTTTGTTCATACAGCCAGGCATGTGAAATCCTGGTACAAAATACGGCAAATGCTATCACGTAATAAAGGTAAATACACTGTAGGTTCCTGCTCAGAGTTAATCAGTCACATTACAAACAGCTCCACTGCTATAAAACACTTCTAAACCCTTTTACTGCTTTTTTTTTACCATTCTGATTAGAGAGCAAATAAATATTGCATAATATTACGAAAGATACTGCGCACATAATTCTTGACCTTTCCAGAAAATCTGCTTGGTCTGATAATCAATATGTTTGCAGATAAGAGGAAGGAGGAAGTACCCCGGATAGGAGATGTGAAGAAATACCACACCCCGCCAGTGTGATGGAGATGTGCTGCTGTGGGTATAAAAATGGCCCGCTGTTCTGCCACAGTCCAACTCATATCAGGAGCAAAGAGGCAAAACACACACAGGTAAGTTTTTAACTCATGCACGCTCTCCATTTCAACTCTGGGTTTAATGGATTAAACTAACTCATATATTTTCTTTAACTGGATTTAATCCATTTATTCTATACTGGCTTTGCACATTTTAATGGAAATTATTTTATTTTATTTTATTTTGCCTAAATGCAACAATAATAATAATAAAAAAAAGAAAAATAGGAAAGTGGAATTTAATATAAACATAAACACTTTTTCCCTTTTGAATAAATATCATATTTATTCATATTATATTTATATCATATAATGTCAAAGTGTAAAAAAAAAAAAAAAAGCAAAGATTAAATGCAATTCATGAAAAAACTAAATATGACACATTTTGTTGGTGTTGTGTGAACACAAGTATCCAGTTTATTTTTCCAAATCAGATGTACTCTCCTGAGAAATTCATACGAATTGGAAAAATCAGGTTCGATTTTGTTTGATTTGATATGAATGAAGTTAATTATTGTAAGCAGTGAAATGGTTCATGTACACACAGGTCTCTAATCTATTATATCATGACTCATTTTTATCATGCATGTTACACGCAACATAAACAACCACCATGCGTCAGATTTACGCAGACTGCAATTACCAACTTCGCATCCTATTCCACTACCAAGAATTTTCCTTCTTTTCTTTTTTTTTTTTACTTGTAAACCTTCAGATCGGTGAAAATGCACAACATATCAGTGATCGTTGTCGGGTGATCGTCGTTAATAAGTGAAGAGTGACAACAACTGTTCTGTGTGTTCTGTGTTACGATTTTGATGCGATATGTTGCACCACAGTAAGATATTCAAGTATTATTTATTTTGAATTCAGATCATCTAAAAATGGATTTGTCTCGGTTTAAAATGTGTGCACCCGAATAATAAATTAGCTTTGCGTTATAATTTTCTGCACTTGATGCATGAATAATTCTTATTAGAGAATTCATGCTGCAGGAACACACACACACATATTTAGGGTGATCATGTCATCACACCTCCACCGATTAACAGAAATTCTTCTTGGTCAAGGAATGGTATTTATGTAAAATGGTATTTATGTACTCTTTTCCTCCCTGCAGATCGGGAGAAGACGTAATTCCTGACCTTGCTCTGAACTGTGGTGTCTGCATCTGGGCTTGAATGAGACATGAATCTCTTAACGTCGGTGGTGGTGCTGGGACTGTGCTCCGTGCTCAGCTCTCTGACTGTATCAGGTGAGTTAAAACAGGAGCAGGAAACATTTCTGAGACTTTGAGATAATTATTATATATATA
>JAOVYU010022990.1:0-11565 GCA_025674565.1 Synodontis membranacea
GCTACTTTCTACTTTTACTTCTTACATTTTAGCATGAGTATCTGTACTTTCTACTTCTTACATTTTTAAATTAGGGTAGTTACATTTCACCCACACCTTCCCTCTCCCGTCCGTCCGCTCCGGGAATAATATTTACGCCGAACCTGACCCCCCCAGGAACAATATTTTCCTACAATAAGCAATATTTAATGTTGTAGTCATTGAATCCTGTTGCACAGTACTGAATCCAGCTCTCCTGTGATAATGGAGTGTCATTTATTAGAGGATATAGGGGTGTGTATTAGTATCAGTGTACAGTATAATAATATTAAGAATGTTCCTGAAATTTTCTTTCTCTGCAGGTTTGCTGTTTCAGGATCCTGCTGTCTGTAGTTTTACTGACAGTAATCAGTGTTATGTAGCTCTGGGACAACAACTGCACCTGCAAATGCCCCTGGAGGGTAATTTTAACCTAATGATCACAGACAAGACAAATACTACTCATTCAATTATAAAATACAGAACCCACCGTAACCCAACAACACCAAATATCCCAAGATGGCAGATTGTTAATGATAATAAAACTATGATATTAACCAGTGCAGAGAAAAGCGACTCTGGAACTTACACTTTAGACGTCTATGATGTCAAAGG
Source organism: Synodontis membranacea (assembly GCA_025674565.1). Classification (NCBI taxonomy): domain Eukaryota; kingdom Metazoa; phylum Chordata; class Actinopteri; order Siluriformes; family Mochokidae; genus Synodontis; species Synodontis membranacea. The sequence goes on from JAOVYU010022990.1 coordinate 634, forward strand.
GAGAAATACAGGCATTTATAATCTCCAGCTGAACATTGAAGGTTCACACAACCTTCACACTATAGTCTCTCTCAATTTTTTTTATTAATTTTTTTTACTTACATTTATTTATGAAATAATTCTTTGTCTTATTAAATATGCAGAAATGTATGTACTTAACAAAACATAGATTTTTGGTGGCGTTAGAATTTATGCCTTTATTTGACTTTATAGAGAAAGTCTTTTACAGAAATGTTTGCTGGAAAATAATTTATTGTTTAATCAGGATTATTATATTGTCGGTAAATAAATAATAAAAAAAAATAAATCCCTTGGCTAACACACACAATGCTTTTGATTTGTTGTTGCATTTTTATTTCAGTTGAGTCAAGTCAAGACAACTTGTGGTTAAAATGTGCTTTATAAATACATAAGTCAGCCCAAAAGTGCTGTACAATAAGGCATAAATAGTCAAAATAAAAACAGCCTTCAAAATAATCAGACCATTAAAAATTAGACAATAACTTTAACCACCAGCCCACTACAATTACACAGAATGAAAGGTGGAGGAAAAGAAATGGGTCTTTAGCTGGTTTTTACAGGCCTCTGTAATTATTCATCCTGAGGTGATCTTTAATCTGCAGCTGAGGTGTCCTCAGTGAAAGTGTCCTGCAGGTGCTTGTCCCCTGGAGTCATAAAAGTGGACTGTTCTGCTGATGGAGACAACCTCATCTTCAACTGGACTTCCGATTTAAAAACACTCACTGAACTGAAAAACGAGACCAGCACTCTCATACTGGATAAAAACCATCATGGAAAAGTCACATGCTCTGTAGAAAATCATGTCAGCCTTGACAACAATACCACTGTACCACTCCAGTCGTGCTCTGGTGAGTCTGTCTTTTTAAAATAATGATTGGAAGGACAAAAAACAATGCAGCAATTTGTGAATACAAAACTCAAACATCTGGCAAAAACTTAAGAATGGGAAAATGTGTCTCTTCGGTTTGTCCAGTCCAGATTCACTCCTCTAGTCTCAACCTGCTGTCCTGTGAACCTAAGTTCCCAACCCTGGTTCTGGACTACCCCTGTTGTACTTACCTGTTTTATCTTAAAGGCTTCCCTGCTATATCAGGTGTAGTTTAGTAGGGAAAAGGAGGGAGAACACTAACAAGTAAGTAATGGGGTAACTGATATACAGAATACACACCGATCAGGCATAACATTATGGCCACTAACAGGTGAAGTGAATAACACTGATTATCTCTTCATCATGGCACCTGTTAGTGGGTAATATATATTAGGCAGCAAGTGAACATTTTGTCCTCAAAGTTGATATGTTATAAGTAGGAAAACTGGGCAAACATAACGATTTGAACGAGTTTGACAAGGGCCAAAATTGTGAGGGCTAGACGACTGGGTCAGAGTATCTCCAGAACTCTTGTGGGGTGTTCCTGGTCTGCAGTGGTCAGTATCTATCAGAACTGGCAACAGGGTCAGGGGCAGCCAAGGCCCACAGATGCACATGCGAAGCGAAGGCTGGCCCGTGTGGCCCGATCCATCAGATGAGCTACTGTGGCTCAAATTTCTGAAGAAGTTAATGCTGGTTCTCATAGAAAGGTGTCAGAATATGCAGTGCATCACAGTTTGTTGTGTATGGGGCTGCATTTTATGAAAGTTTTTCATTTTTATTTCGCAAATGAAGGTCAATAAAATTACCACTTATGGCTTCTCACTGGTCTAGGAGAAAAATTCTTCCAAAAAGTTTACAATATTGGACCGTCATTTTGGATGTAGGTTGAAAGTTACCAAATATGGTGTTTTGCCCTATAAAGGGTTAAAGAAGGATTCAATATCAGCAGTTTCTAGTCCTGTTTTTACTAGATAATCTGATCAATATGATGATTTTTTGTATTTCTGCAGTATCGAGTTCCACACAGTGTAACAATGGTAATACTTTCAGTTCCACAATTTTTCTGATGTTCTTGTATTCCTGTATGGGCTAATTCTCTCCTGGAGACTAATGATTACTTACTGACCAAAACACAGCAAATACTGTATTTTTCTTTTTATTTATTTATTTATTTATTTATTTATTTATTTTTGCTCAAATTCTTGATCACAATGAATCTAGATACAGTAAATTACCCCAATGTGAATGTATTTTACTACAAATGTGAACATGTGGAGCTGTAACAAAACATAGTCTCTCTCTCTCTCTCTCTCTCTCTCTCTCTCTCTCTCTCTCTCTCTCTCTCACTCAGGTTTCATGGTGTTTGTGAGTGTGTGGCTCTTTGAAGTCATGATCCTGCTGTCTCTGTTAGTGGGAGTGCTTTACATCTACCCCAGGATCTACAGGAAACAGAGCGTAACCGGGAGTAAGACTTTTCTACATACTAGCATGGAAAAGTAGCACATTACCAGAGTCCATATTTTTGAAGTATAGAATATAAGCTAATCTGTAAAGGTGGAAGAGTATAATCAGTGAGAAATGTACTTGATGATGTACTGTAAGTGCAGTGATCATCTGAGTGTCATTTCCTTCCAGATCAGGAAGCTCTGTAAACCTGGATTAGGAACAAAAGAAGCAGTTCATGGTTGATCTCCTCAGTGCCAGCAACTCCTCCACCCTGAACCATCAGAAATATATAGCCATCAATAGCAGAACACAGAAAGCAAATGTAATTCCTCAAACCAAACCAACCTCATGATTCCTGCAGATTTGTGTCATCCTGTTCCAGTATTTCTTTCTTGCACAACTTCTTGGCCAGTCTATGTGTTTGTGTTTGCGCTCAGACAGTAACAGTTTTGTTGTTAGATGTTTATAGTGCTTGACAACCAAATCACAGTAGTGATGAGTTCTCACTTAAGAGTCAAGGGAGCTAGGCAGTGCACATTCAAATACTTTACATTAATAAGGAAGCAAGATGACTTCATTAACAGACCATAAACATGTCCACATTTCTGGCCACATTACACGTCACAAGCCATGCAGTGCACCATGGAACATGAAGTCCATAAGGAAATGCCGTTTAACATCATGCAGCTCAGCGCTGACCTGAGGCCGGCATTGTGTGATACATTTACAGAAACTTTAGTGACTGGCTGGTCAGGGTCTGAGGGCTATAATTTTGAGTACTAGATTGTTTATATTGGAACAAAATTTAAAAAAAAAAATGTTGGATCTCATCAGATTCCAGTCGAGATTCCATCTAGCCTCAAAAAGATGTGACTTTTTTTTCTGCGAAGTATTATAAAAAATAAATTCAATAATAGGAAAAGTTCTTATTATTTATTTGAATCTGTTTAGAACTTGATTGTTTCTGTTGATTCATAATACAATATTCATATTTGGTCACATCCTTACTTTCAGTATCAGCAGTTTTTAGTGCTCCTTTTCATAATATAATCTGCTTAATATGGTGATTTTTTTTCTAGTTCTGCAGTAACCAGTTCTGCACAATGTAATAATGGTAATTCTTTCAGTTTCTCTATTTTTCTGATGCTCTTTTATTCTAATATGTGCTAACTCCCTCCGAGACTAACGATTACTTACTGACCAAACCACAGCAAATATCTAGACTATAATATATTGGCAGATATACAGTAATATAGATATATTATATAATAGCAGATATAATATATAGACAACAATACTTCCACGAGAATGTGTTTCACTCAGAATACCAGCATGAACTTGTGGCAGGGTAACAAAACAAAGACACAGAGAGACAGAGAAAGGATTATTGTCTTGATAAAATGAGGATACAGGTCATCTTTGACACATAACACTTTTATTTCTGAGAATGCCTTCATCAACCAGTTAATGTTTTAGAGAAAGAAAAAAAAACATAAAGGAAGGAAAATAGGACTTCCACTGGCAGTTTAATATATTAGAATGCATAGAATTGGTCTACTGCTTAAACCTTTGCAGACTTTATGTTTCCATTATTAATGTATCACATGGGCAGATGGGGACACTGGTACACGTAAAAAAAAAAGTTTTATTAAAGCTTTCAAACAAATCCAGGATGATAGGAAAAAGTTCATAATCAGTAAACAGGCAAAGGTCAGGCGATGTGCAAACAATGTAGACAAGGCAAACCAAGGCAGAGATTAAAAAAAAGAAAAAAAAAAAAAAAAAAAAACAGGAGCCAGAACAGGAATCAAAACCAGAAGAACAGCAAACAACAAATCAAGTCTTAGAAAGAACAGATATGGAGTACTGAACATATACTTCGCAATGATGGTGCAAACTGTGAGTTCTTTTATACTTTGAGCTGTGATTGTGTGCTTGAGTTCAGGTGTGAGCAATCAGTATGAGGGTGAACGTGGATGTGAGAAAGGATGTGGTTTTTGGGTTGTAGTTCTTGTCGGCCATTTTTGGAGCCTGTGGTTTGGAGTTTACATTGAAACCCGCCTCCAAAGTGCTGCCAGCTGGTTTCAAGCGGGAAATGTGAACGCAGAAGGCAAACGGTTGTGGTGTAGTAAATATAGCATTGTCCCAATAATCTATTACTTGATTTGCCCTCTCCACTTGGCCATTTGCTTGAGCATGGTTGCCAGATGTCAGGCTCACTGAGATACCAAGCATTTCCATAAATTCTCTCCAGACTCGATTTGTGAACTGAGCTTCCCGGAAAAATCATGATTTGTCTTCTGGGTTGCCAAAGTACCTGAACACATGATTGAAGATGAATTCTGCTGTTTCAACTGGTGATGCAGTCAGAATGACTTACTATCTATCAATGATGACCATGATGACTGTTTGGTCCTCTGTTGAAAGAAGGTCTATTACAAAGTCAATATCAATGAGGGACCAATGGCTTTGAGGTGTTTGCAGTAACAGGAGATTGCCAGCCAGCAGGATGCAAAGTATTTTGGTCTGGACACATGCAGAACAGGAAAAGGCAAATCTATGGATATTGTGAAACATTCGTGGATCAGAATATTTATCATGCAGAAGATGGAATGTTCTCTGAGTGCCAGGGTGACCTGTGGTAGTCGAGCAGAGGGGACTTCCCAGAGGATATCCCAGCAAATCATAAAATCAACAGGAAACCAAAATAACAACAGCAAAGACAGAAACAGAAAACAAAACCAAAAAAAAAAAACGTTACCAAATTCAAAGCAAAACAGTAAGACCAAAAACACAGAAAGAAATATGTAAATGTAAAGGGTTGGTCCTTATTTAAAACCACATGCTTGCTGATTGGCTACAGCACGTCAGTCTGACAGAGGGTGGAATCAGAACTGGAGCAAGAGGAAATATGCATATACTGATTTGTGTTGCTTTTTACCAAGAGCAATTATACAATATTATTTTAGATGTGTTGTCAACTTTTTTGCATGGGAAGACCAGATAAAGGAAGCTGGGTTATCTGGAAAAAAGAATTTCTCATACTTGCAGCATAGAAGCTTCTCAATAATCAATTTCCATGAAGCAAAAGACATAATTATTCCCTTGCAATAATATAGTAACTCTTCATCTGGACTCCTGATTTAAACACGCTCGCTCAGCTCAAGGACATGAACAGTGCTTTCCTGCCATCTAAAAAATCCTGCTACGTAGAAAATCATGTCAATCCTGACCAAAGTATCATTAAATTTCCCCATGCCCCAGTGGGAAAAAAAGGCAATAGAAAAAGCACCAGTGACCAAAAATATAAAAATGTCAAGATTAAGGTCATTCCTGGCAATGCTTAATTTCAATGATTTATCTGCAACCTAGCTAGTTAAATTAAGCCCATGACAGAGTTACTGCACAAACACAAAGAAAAAACTGCACAAAATATGTGCTGTCCAAAACAGACCTGAACTACTCAAAAGCTTTGAAAGAGGCACTTAAAATAATTTTAAGTGATTAAAAAAAAAGCTAAGAGCTAAGATCTGGACCTAAAAGTGACATTGCTATGTTAGCTGCCACTAGACTGCAAAGATGGTAATTATTTTTATTATATACACAGATAATTTTAGCTGTGTATCAGTTTGAAATACAGTACAAACCCTCTCCAGCAACATGATGCATTGTTCCTTTTGCTGCTCAAGATAGAAAGGTCCACGAGTAGCCCAAACATCAAGGTGTCCTTTTCAGATATGACGGCTGTCTCGTTGCATGAGATTTCAAACCAGATTAATCAGTAAACCATTTTACCTTAAATGGACTGATGTCCATACCTTAACATGTGACTGATGAGGAACTAAAACCTTACCTTTTTCTAAACACAGAACTGCTGGTTGAATGTCACTGTCTAATGTGGGAATTTATTGACTGTCAAATAATGGGAGTTAGGAAAAGATGAAGGTTCTACCTTATAGCCACTTTTATCTTGATTCCAAATCTGGTCCAACATGCCAATTGGATAGGAATTAAATTTTGCTCAAAAAGGAAATTTCAATTCCCTAGAGGTTACTGATCTTAAAAGTTCTTGCAGGACAATGGAGTCAAGCACATTCAGAGTTTTGCTTATGACCCAGCTTTTACTGGAGCTGCAGAGTGCTTGGTTCAAAATGTAAAAAGAGCTCTGGAGAAAGGAAGAAGTGCAAACATGAGCCTGACACATCGTGTTCAGAATTTCCTTTTCTGTTACAGAAGCAGGGCACATTCCGCTACAGGGAAAACTCCTGCAGAACTGTTCATTATAGGTGAATTTAGAGCCAGGCTGTACTTCATCAAACCTAGCTTTAATGTCACTATGCAAAAGAAACAGATAAGCCACATTGCCTGTTTTTAAAAAGATATCTGAAACAACTCAGGGTCATTTCCCAGCTTAGTTCTTCAACCTGTATCTTAGATCCCATTGCAACTACATTTTTTAAACAAGTTTAAGGTAGTGTAAGGCGTGGGGTTTTAGCTGCCCAAAGGTGGATGTAAATAAAGACAAAAGACTCGGAAATACCAACGACTAGCGATTTATTAAAATAAAAGTCCTTGACAGAAACATGCAAAATAAAATACAATGTACATTAAACAAACAGCTTCACGGTAGTCTAATTTTTAGTGTTGTTGATACACCGATCAGGCATAACATTATGAACATTGACAGGTGAAGTGAATAACACTGATTATCTCTTCATCTTGGATTATGTTGCAAGTGAACAATTTGTCCTCAAAGTTGATGTGCACTGTGGGAAGAAGTGTGATGCTTTGGGCAATGTTCAGCTGGGAAACCTTGGGTCCTGCCATCCATGTGGATGTTATTTTGACGCGTACCACCTACCTAAGCATTGTTGCAGACCATGAACACCCTTTCATGGAAACAGTATTCCCTAATCGCTGTGGCCTCTTTCAGCAGTATAATGTGCCCTGCCACAAAGCAAAAATGGTTCAGGAATGGTTTGAGGAACACAAAAATCTAATAAAGAAAAACTAAGTAATATTAGTCCAGTCTGAAATCTACCAATGTTAACTAAAATTCTAGAAAAGTACAGTAGTCTTTAAACAAATCAATGACTATCTAAATGAAAACATTAATTTGAAATAATTTCCTATCAGGCTTCATATTCATCCATAGTACTGAAACAGCAAGCTAAAAAAATAGAAAATGATCTCAGAGCCAGTGCTGATGGGAATAGGGTTTCCATCCTGGTACTCCTAAACTTAAAAAAACTTAAAGTGCAGAATTGAAGACAGACGATCATGACATTTTCAGGAACCACCTTGAATATTGTGTCGCCCTTTTGGGAACAGAAACTCACTGACCTTAAAGTGGTAAAAGTGATTTGAAAACATACCTAAAAGGGAGATAGTACTTTCTTTGTTTAGCTGAGCCTTGTGAACATGATATACTTTCCGGTGTCCTGCAGGGTTCTGTATTAGGGCAACTTATATTTTCGTTGCATCCATGTATGCTTAATTTAGGTCATGTCATTAAAAAGCATGGAGTCTGTTATCATAGCTATATTTTACATATCTGTACAGCCAACTGATACAAGTCCTTTAAATAAACTCACAAACTATCTGTCCAGTATTATCAACCACAATGAATACTACATTGCTAAAATGCTGCCTCCTGAATGTTTATAATAAATGTTTTTATGCACCAAAAATTTAAAACTCACTACCAATAAATATTTGTCAGGTATCCACAGTCAATAAAAAAATATATATATTTACCTAGCTTACTGTTAATGCATTATTATTATTTTTTATTATCTCTGTATTTGTATCATTTGATCTTTCATGTTTTGTCATACTCTAAGCATTCTATATATAATTTCCTTGTTATTATTTGCCTTATCATCAGGAGATTGCAAGTTTGAATCCTTGTTGGTGCTCAAATAGAAAGCCCAGCTCCTGTCTGTGTGGTCCTAGTGCTGGTCCCAAGCCTGGATAAACTGGGGAGGGCATCTGGTGTAAAACCTGGGCCAATTAGAACATGCAGACAATGACCTGCTATGATGAGTCTTAACAGGAGCATCTAAAAGGAAGGATGGACTTGTAATGTAAAGCCCTTTGAGCTGAATGTAGATATATGAAAGATGCTGCATAAATAAAAAAATTTATATCCCCTGTACTGAAATTTCAGCCGATGTGTAAGATGAAATGTGCTCTGGTACTGATGTAAATCATAAACGTGATTGAAAGATGCTTTCACATTTTGTTCCCTACATGCTCATGTGTCAAGATCTGAGAATGAAACCAGCATACAGTTGGGTGAGATAAAATCTCTAGGAAAACAGTTTAATTACAGTATGTTTTTTTTTTTTATGTTAACTGGATGTTGTAAGAATGAACATTTTAAGAATATACTGTGGTAATTATTGAAACGAACAGGTTTCAGATTCCATGGGAGCAGTATTGTATATAACATAGAAAGTAAAAAGTAAATTTTTTGTTAAATTATTCGTGTGAAAATAATAAGTGGATTTATAAGTGGATTTATAATAATAAGTGTGCTGCTTTCTTTTTTTGACTGCAATCTTTTGTATAACCCTTTTCCTTATTGTGGTCATTCATTTAGTTATAAAGAAACATTCATTTTATTTTACCTACTGTATTTGAGTGAAAACATGACAACTTTAACATATATACTGCAACTACAGAATTTTTTTTTTCTTTTTTGCATTATTGCATTCGGTCCATCACTTTCTTACCGTCCAGTAATTCAGAATACAGGAAGTGAGTGGAAATGTGTAGCAACTACAGATCTTCCTCTATTTTTCCCTAAAGCATTACTAGTGCTGTAAAAGGAGCTTCACCTTGCTATAGAACTTTCTCATCACTCACTCATAAGAGCGATCTCTAGCCAGTATAGAGAGGATTATTCTCTGGACAAAATGAGGATACAGGTCATCTTTGGAAACATGTTGATTTTCATACAAGCTGCTACGGGTAGGTTTTATCCTCTTAAAATACTATACACTTAGATACATTTATAGAGTTTATGATTTATGAATTGACAAATGGTAGAAATGTAGTTTAAACAAGCAAGAGCAAAATATTTGGCCTTTTTTTCCCCCTGTAAATGATTTCAATAATGATGGGGTTTTTTTTTGTTTGTTTGTTTTGTTTTGTTTGTTTTTTTTAAATTGCAAAACTAAAGAAAAACAGGACTTCCACTGGTCCAATATATATTTCTTTAAATTATACAGTAACATGCAGAATTAGTATTAAGCAAGTGCATTTTTCACAGGGCAGTTTAGGGATGAGTGATGAAGATTGTGTATTAAAAGGGTTAACAACCAGAGTAAAGTCAAAGTCAACTTTATTTCTGTGCCCTGTGTGTAAAAACACAACTGAGAACACAATCCTCAGAGAAAGACGTACACAACAGTTTGATGAAATATAACTTATTTATCATTTAATCACCTGTGCTGCCATTTTCGCAAATAAAATCGAATAAGTAAATAACCGATTGGAGATGTCATACACACACACACACACACACACACACACACACACATAAAGTTGAGATTGCTTCTAAGTGACCTTCTCCAAATATGTGTACTTATTTCCACTTTCACTTCTTTACTGAAAATTGTAGCCCTGTACTGAATCCAGATCTCCTGTAAAAATGGAGTGTTGTTTATTAAAGAATAAAGAGATATGTAATAATATCAGAGTTGGAAATAAATAAAATATTCCTGATTTTTTTCTTCTTCTGCAGGTTTGCTGTTTCAGGATCCTACTGTCTGTAGTTTTACTGGCAGTAATCAGTGTTATGTAGCTCTGGGACAACGACTGCACCTGCAAATGCCCCTGGATGGCGGGTTTAACTTCAACATCATAGACAAGACATTCACCACTCATAATTTACCACTCTTAATTTTAAAATATAGAAAAACCCAAAGTGACCCACCAATACCAAGTCTCCCAAGATGGCAGTTTCTTAATGATAATAAAACCATGATACTAACCAGTGCAGACAGGAGCGACTCTGGAACTTACACTTTAATCCACTATGATGCGGACGGAAGGACTAAAAGCAGAGATTTGTTCCAGCTGAACATTGAAGGTAGGACGACACAAACTCAATAACCTCACACAGCACACTACGACAGGCTATTTCAAAAATGTATAAAAAATAAACATCAATTCACACTGCAGTCTCTCTCAATATTTTTTTTTTTATTTTTTATATCTGAACTTTTTAAAAACAAGTTACATTTATTTATAAAAAAATTAGGTATCAAATTAAATATACAGAAACAAACATAGTTAATAAAATGTTTATTTGACTGTAAAGAAGAAAGTCTTTTACAGGAATGTGTGTTGAAAAGTAATTATCTATCCTTTATAATATCCTTTATGAAACAAAGTTATGGAGCTGAAATTTTTGGTTTTCTATGCTGCAAAGCAAAAGCAAAGCAGTTTTAAAAGTACAATGTAGTTTTTTCAGACTTTTCTTGTGATAGTTATATATATAGTATCATGTCCAGCCAGTGAGGCTGTGATGCTCAATAACAACCACTTTCAGTTTTGAGTTAATGTTGCTGCTGCATTCTTGGTTT
>JAOVYU010023083.1:0-11561 GCA_025674565.1 Synodontis membranacea
AAATATTTTTGGATGACTCGTAACCGCGGGTGACCGCGGGCACCCGCTCATTTCGGGTCAACCCGCGCATCACTGATACTGACCACTGCAGACCAAGAACACCCAACAAGAGTTGCAGCTTTGGAGATGCTCTGACCCAGTCATCTAGCCATCACAATCATGCAAATCCTTACTCTTGCCTATTTTTGAGGACAAAATGACTTTGAGGACAAAATGTTCACTTGTTGCCTAATATATGCCATCCAATAACAGATGCCATGATGAAAAGATAATCAGTGTTATTCACTTTACCTGTCAATGTAATGCGTGATCAGTGTATCCTCAATTTGGTGGCTGGGTGTTAAGGTTATTACTAGGGTAATAACTTTCTTTTTCTTCTTTTGTACATAGGCCTGCTGACTGCTTTCTTAACATCTGGGTTGCCAATATCACCAGCATTTCCTGATCGTGATTGTGATCCTGATGATCCTGTTTTGCTCTCTGTTGTTTTGCTTTCTGTTGTTTTGCTCCTTTTGATTTGGATTCATTTTGTTTTTGTTTCTTTTTCATTCCTGTATTATTTTCTGTTTTTTTTTTTTTTTTTTTTTTTTAAAAATCCAAGACCAAGAAGGATGAAGCATGTCTGTCAGGGTATAGAAAGAACCACTGTGTTATTGGTCAGGCATGACTGCATAGGTTGTACATTGGTGTCAAGACGTGTGAAAAGGTGCCAGCTGCCCAAGGATATTTGTAGCTTGCGTGGGGTAGAGAAGTCCCGCACTATGCCCTACCATCTGGCTGGTAATGGCCAGTGTGAATGCTTAAATAGGACACTTTACAAGAAGGACTGGTTGTCTTCTGTGCCCCACATGCTTTTTTGTTAAAATACCACTCCATATCCATTGACTGGTGAGTCCCCTTATTTTTTGAAGGTGGATTTTGAAGGTGCACAAGCCCACCTGTGAACTGCTGCTGATTGTTGCAAGGTTTTGCATGATCAGCATCATCAGTACATCATGTTCATGATATACAACTGGAGGAGTGTCTGTTACTGTATGTCCATGATTGTGGTGTGAGGGCTTATCACATAGTCCTGTGCTATATCAAGTGATTGAGGGACCCTAAGGTTCTGTGTACACTATTGCACTTGTGGGTAATTCAAGCAAGGTGAAGCATATCCACCAATCCTTGCATAAGTGATATGTTGGAGGTTCCTGACCCCTCTCCTTAGGGTCGACCGGTAGCTGCCCAAGTACCACAGGAGGAGTTATATGATGAGGATTTGTTGGTTTTAGTACCAACAAATTTACCAACAAGGTTTTGGATGGTTTTAGTACCCGAGGCCCCTCAGGTCCTATGTTGTGGGGCACCTAGTGCATGTTTCCACATGGTTTTACCATTCCAGCACCAGGCACTGCCCCTGATGGCATCAGTTGCCTCAGTGGAGCTGTGTAAGGTGAGTTCTCTATTGGTATCACCAGAAGTAGTGGACAATCAGCTGCACAACAGTGAGACTGTAGTTCCATTGATCAAGTTAATTATTGTTAATATTTTGTTTTTCTTGTGTTGCAACAGAATGCCAAATGTAATGGAATTCTACCATGTACAGTAATATGTGATTTCTGTTTATCTCTTTCTTTTTCTTTCTTTCATAGTGGTATTTTGATGACTGCAGTTGATGTTGAGCTATCTACTTTTATGGCACACTCAGCAAAAATTTTTATTTTTGTACTGGACACACAAACTTCTTTGCAGACCAAACCTGTGTGACCTGTTTGGTTAATTATCTTGGTGAAATTGCTATTGTGGCATAGTTAGCTTATTTTACAATTGTTAGTCCATTTGTAATGTCACAAGCCACTTTGGCATTGCAAGGCATCACGGCCAACCCGGAGTCCTAAACTGAACCCATTTGCTGGGCGTTGATCACGTGGCCACAATCAGAGTGAATGTACCACAGTTGAGAACCAGCTAGTAAGCATATCCTCAGTCATGGTACAAATCTAAAGATACAAGAATTTTTTTTTAATGTTAATACACCAAATGTTGGGCTTGAACATGTTGTTTTCTTTGACAAGTTAAGAAACTCACTAAAGTGGTATACCAATGAAGGATACTTTGTTCTAGGCAGTGACTGGAATTGTACAATAGATTTAACTGTAGACTGTGCCACTGAAGAACCAGAGTTCAGTCCTTTATATATATACTCTAAGTCCACATTTTAGTTTATTGAAGTATACTTAGAGTATACCACAGGTACACTTTTCTATGTACTGCCATTGTACTAGTTATATACTTCTAGTCCACATTTTAGTTTATTGAAGTATACTTAGAGTATACTTTTATGAACTTAGAATTACTAAAACTAAAAAATATTTTTTTTGCTATTTTACTAGTTTACTTGTTATACTTTAAGTATTCTTGTAAGTTTACTTAGCATATTACTCGTAGCATACTATTTATATACTTGAAATATACTTAAAGTAAGCTTAAATTTAACTCATACTGTATGTACACTAGACTGCAATGTATTTACAAAATCACAAGACAAGAATGTTGAGAACAAGTTTGATATATTTATATAACATTTTAAAACATACCAGATGTGCATTTCAAAAACAAAGAACCTCTATGAAATCAAGTCCTTCTTTGCTAAAAAAATGAAAGGAAAAAGTGTGCATTTGCTTGTAAAAATATAAACAAAATAGTCCTTACTTGTCAAAAAAAAAAGGAGGTAAAAGAAAAGTGCACATCTTTGGAACCAAATATAAATAACTCAATAGAAACAAAAACGCTACTTTTATGACTTTTTATTATTTTTTTGTTATTTGCTTGGCATAGCTTATATTGTTGCATTTCTTTCTTATGATTCGTTTCACATCTTGCATGGTGGTGTCAGGGAACTTCGCCTGGGCATAAAATGATACACTCCCACAGGCAGTGTGCAGTATTGCACCCACATGCCACACGTAACACTAAGTATTAGTACTTTGTGGTAGAAAGAAGTAAAATATACTAAAGTATAAGTATAAGCTTTAGTATTAAAGTATAAGTGTAAGTATTAATGCACTTAGTCTTAGACTTTTCTTTATACTTATCAGTATAATCAAGTATACTTCACTATACTATTCTTAAGTATATAAAATATAGTATTTAAAAAGTAAACCAAGTATACTGCCTCAGTTTTAGTATAAAATAAGTATACTCATAGTACACTTGAATAAACAATTTTTTGCTAAGGGTGGGTGTGGGCTAAGCCAGCCTATTTCAGTTTCCAGAGGAATCAGGCAAAACTGCCCATTACCTTTCCAGCTGTATAGTTTGGCAATTGAGCCACTGCTTTTTTCCCATCTTTGAGAGATTGAGACTTTCTGGGTTTCTTATGGGAGCCTCAAGGTTCAAAGGTTTCAGTTTCTGCATATGTGGAAGATATTACGGCTTTCATTACTCATAGTCAGGACATCAGAACCCTGTTTAAAGAATTACAGGTCTATCAAAAAGCTCCACCTGCTAAATTGAACTGGGGCAAGAGTGATGCTTTATGGGCTGGTCAGGCACAGCCTAGACACCTTCCACAGATACCTGAAAATTAGAAGTGGGGTAGAAATTTGGCTTGGTAGACAAGTCCAGAATAATGACTTTCAGACTCCAAGCTACCCAATTGCTGCTATAAAGGTCCCTTGCCTGAAAGATACAATTGTGCCATTTACCATTGTGCTACTAAGGAGAGCAGCTGGCATGGGCTTTGATACGTACAGTACCTCTTTCTTATGAACCTACAAGAAACTGACTTGGCAGACCTTACCCCATTCTACAGATCATTGCTGAAAGTGTGAAGAGTTTTTTCCTTTTCAAGGATGCCTGACACAATAGCTGGAGAATGGCTGCTAGAACAGCGTTTATTTAACCATTTTTGCACACAAGGCTTTTGCTTTCAGCCAGTCTGTGCTCATACTTAAAGACTGCTGGTTGCACAAAGCTGGAACATCTAGTGAGCACAGACCTGGCAGCCTTAGGGGAAAAGACATGAAACTGTTAACACTAAACATCCACTGCACCTACAACTGAACCTAAGCATGATGTACATACAGAATTTTTTTATACATATATGCATTTTCTCAAGTTCTCATATATACAGAAAGCAATTATCCATCCCATATTTATTCAGTGTTTATTCCAGCTCCCTTGCACTCTGGAAACCAGTCTTGCACTCTGGAAACCAGTTTTGCTGTCTTGTTTGCTGTTTGTTTATCTCTGTCTTAAGTACATATTGAACAATGGCAAAAACAGAGTCCAAGTTCTCTATACACTCTGTGTAACGGTGTATCATGCATCATCCATAGTGGGAGTTCCAGCTAGAAGCGGGACTGAGGTTTTTGGTAATGATTCTTCCCCTGAAGGCTGTTGGTGGTCTCTGCACAAGCACCCAATTGGTAAACACACGGGCGACCTCCAGTGGAGGATAGTACATGCTGCAATAGCCACGAACAGACATCTGGTGCACCCCAGTCCTAGATGAAAGGACGGGAGATTTGCCTTTTCTGCTCAGACTCTGAGACACTCATCCTTCTCTTAACAGAGTGGAAATGGATAAAAACCATTTATCCATTTTTACTGCTAGGACACTGGTTTTCAGCACTACACCAAGATAAAGAAAAAATGGTGAAATAAGAAAACGATAGCAGGAAGAAACTTGCTTTGTAGTAGACACCAAAGCAAAAGTCTCAGTTTTAAAACTTTAAAAATTAAAGTCTTGTGAAAATCAGGCAGTTAGAAGTTTTAAAGTCAAAATTTTCATAGAACCTGTGGAAGTTATCTGTAAAATAAAAGTGATTAGGGCACAGGAAAATGTAATGTGCCCTCAGGATCTAAAATAATTGGATGAAAAGAAACAAACAGCAACTAAGAGGAAGAGAAACTACAGCATCTGAGTAGTACCATACATTTTATGCAAAGTTAAAAAATGACTGCATGCAAGTTGATTCTAAATGTACGCATACAGTAAAAAGTGGAATCCATACATTGCATCCAGAAAGTATTCACAGCGCTCCACTTTTTCCACAATATGTTACAGATGTCACAATATGTCCTATGTTACAGCCTTATTCCCAAATAGATTAAATTCATCCTTTACCTCAAAATTCTACACACAATACCCCATAATGACAAAGTGAAACAAATTTGTTTGAAACTTGTGCAAATGTATTAAAAAAAAAAGAAAAAAAACAAAACAATTCACAGCATTTGCTCAATACTTCGTTGTAGTGCCCTTAGCAGCAATTACAGCCTCAAGTCTTTTTGAATATGATTCTTCAAGCTTGTTGCACCTATCATGCTCATGCTAACCTCTCATGCTCCCTCAGGTTGGATGGGGAGCGTTGGTGCACAGCCATTTTCAGATCTCTCCAGAGATGTTCAATCGGGTTCAAATCTGGTCTCTGGCTGGGCCACTCAAGGACATTCACAGAGTTGTCCTGAAGCCACTGCATTGTTATCTTGGCTGTGTGCTTAGGGTCATTGTCCTGTTGGAAGATAAACCTTCGCCCCAGTCTGAGGTCCAGAGTGCTCTGAAGCAGGATATCATCAAAGATATCTCTGTATATTGCTGCATTCATCTTTCTCTCAACCCTGACTAATATCCCAGTTCCTGCTGCTGAAAAACCTCCCCACAGCATAATGCTGCCATCACCATGCTTCACTGTAGGGATGGTATTAGCCAGGTGATGACCAGTGCCTGATTTCCTCCAGACATAACGCTTGGCAATCAGGCCTAAGAGTTCAATCTTTGTTTTGGCCAGCTCTAGGAAGAGTTCTGGTGGTCCTAAACTTCTTCCATTTATGGATGATTGAGGCCACTGGGATTGGGGTCTTCAATGTTGCAGCAATTTTTTTTTAGCCTTCCCCAGATCTGTGCCTTGATACAATCCTGTCTCGGATGTCTAAAGACAATTCCTTGGACTTCATGGCTTGGTTTGTGCTCTGATATGCACTGTCAACTATGGGACCTTTTATAGAAAGGTGTGTGCTTTTTACAAATCATGACCAATCAACTGAATTTACCACAGGTGAACTGCAATCAAGTCAAGAAACTTATGAAGGATGATCATTGGAAACAGGATGCACCTGAGCTCACTTTTGAAGGTCATGGCAAACACTCTGAATACTTATACAAATGTTTTATTTTTGCTTTATTTTTTAATACATTTGCAAAATTTTTGTCATTATGGGGTATTGTGTGTAGAATTTTGAGGTAAAAGATGAATTTAATCTATTTGGGAATAGGACTGTAACATAGGATACTGTGGAAAAAGTGGAGTGCTGTGAATACTTTCCGGATGCACTGTAAGCTTTAACGCCACTACCCAGAAAATAAACATGCAATGAAAGAAACTAAAATGACAATTGCTGAGCTGGAAAACTGGAGATAATTACTCAGGTAAAAAATGCTATTGCAAATTCACCCATACAGGCAGCACCAAATCCTGATGGTTCATGGAGGATTGTAACACTGAATAAATTAACAAAACTCCCATATAGTAAACATACATTGGCCTGACAGTGGCAACAGTAAGGCAGGGGTCAACACAATTTTTCTCAGAGGACCATACTTACTTTGGTAATAAAAGCCAAGGGTGGTGCGTTAGATGGTTGAAATTAAATATGAACTGTATAGTGCTGTTATGTTAAATGACATGAATTTAATATACATGACCGATTACTTTATAATAGCCAGCCTACTCAACAATTAATTTTCATCAACTTTTACATTACCCTGCATGTTGTGTGTGTGCGTAGGATCCAGGTGCAGGAAAAGAGGTTTAATATCAATTTGAACTGTTTATTTAACCACCTAATCATAAAAAACAAAACACAAGGCAGAGTCAGGCAGACAGAGGTCAAAACACACAGGCAAATGGGAAAATACGAGGCTGGGCAAAAACACAGAAACAAAAAACAAGAGCAAAGTCAAAAACCAGAATAATAGACAAAGTCTTGGTTAATGTTTCACACCGAAGTGTGCATAAGCGAGTCCTTAATCCTGTGCAGCTGGAATGAGTTACTGGACTTCCACTTTCATAGATCAGTGGAGTTTTTGGGTAATGGAGTCCTCGTGTGACGCCATGAATGCAGAGGCGTGCCGACAACTACAAACCGTGAGCTGCAGTGTGCACATAGCACTTGCACCTCGAAGGAAATCATGACAGATATGTACTGAATGACTCCTATAGCCCTTTAACATAGAAATGATAAAAACATCATTATGATCATCATAGGTTGAAAAAACAAAACGGCCCTATCAGAGAGATAGCAAAAAATTTTGGAATGTCCAAATTAACAATTTGGTATATTCTTACAAAAAAGGAATGTACTGGTGAGGTAAGTAACACTAAAAGGCCTGGAAGAAAACAGAAGATATTTATAGTAGATTGTCGTAGATTTCTTTCTTTAGTGATGAAAAACCCGTTCTCAATCAAGTCAAGAACACACGTGAGGAGGTAGGTGTATCATATTTAAGTTATGAGAAACCTTTGTTATTGTAAATACAGAGGGTTTACCTCAAGATGCAAATGACTGGTAACACTCAAAAATAGAAAGGGCAGATTAGACTTTGATAGAAAGCCTGCCCAGTTTTGAAACAAGTTCTTTTGGAGCGATGAAACCAAGATCCATCCAGAATGATGGGAAAATAAGAGTATGGAGACAGGAAGGGCTTATGATCCAATGCATACCACATCATCTGTCAAAAACGGTGAACATAGACATGTATGGCTGCCAATGGAAATGACCTAAAACATAAAGTGAACTGAAGAGCTTCTTAAGGCAAAGAAATACACTGCCCGTCCAAAAAAAGTCACACACACTAATATTTAGTTGAACCGCCTTTAGCTTTGATTATGGCATCGTTTCGATAAGCTTCTGCAATGTCACAACATTTACAGAGTTGCATTAATTTTTACTCCACTTACCATCTTAAGTTAAAGTGATAAAATTTACGCTTTTAATCTTTAATTTTAAATTTAAATTTAATACTTAAATTTAGAAAACAAAAAATCAAAAGACAAACACATTCTCTTTCTGTTTAATTTTGACTGCAGTCAACAACAGTAAACATCTTATTTTAAAGGTGCAACATTAAAAACAAAACACTGCATACTACTACTCAGGCTGTAGTATTATTCAGTATTACTGTAAATTATTACAATAGTATATCTATTTGTATCCCTGTTCTAGACAGTGGGATATTTTCCATAATTTGAATTTTGGTTGCCAGCTCACTTTTACCAAGGTTGAGTATTATCTGCTGAACAAAGTAGAAAGCGTTTTTATGCACTTGGAGTAGACCAGGTGCAGGGCATAAATCAGTCCAAAAAGGAGACCAAAAGCCTGAGGCAGGTCACTACTCTCCCTTCCAACGTGAGTCCAACACCGGAAGGGTTGAGCTGAGGACATACTTAATCAACGCAGAGAATTCCCACTGGACAAGTTCTTCTCACTTACATCCTAACAGAGCAAGAAACAAACTGGCAAAAAGAGGACAATCAAAACGTGGTGGTTGAAAAAAGTCAATTTAAGACTGGAATTGTCCTTTAATCTCAAAATATATGAGATATATTGAATATATTTAAATGAAAAAAAAAAAAAAAAAATCCAAAAAACTCCTTATTAACCTTATTGCCAAAAACTCCTTATAAACCTTATTGCCCTATCACACAGTAGTAATTTGACAGATTTAAACAGGAAAAGACAGAAGCAAGACTCTAAGATTAATATTAAATTGAGCCCATTTATAATGATTTGTAGTCATATGTTTTCAGTTCATGTTGTAGCTATCATAAATCAACAATAAATTTAAATGTGTGAAATTTTACATTTAAAAGTGTAAAAAAAAAAATTTTTAATTTGTGTGTCCATGTAACAAAAGTCTGGGGAAACACTGACTGCTGATTAAATTTTAAATTTGCCTACAACAAAATAAGTTACTTACAGAGCAGGTCTTGAAGAAGTCAGAAGGATCATCTCAAGATGACCTGCAGTCCCCAATGTCTAAGGCACCTGATGTCTGTTGATCAGTGTATCCATCGATAAATCCGATAATATAGCAGCATCCAATAAATACATGAAGGCAGCAATTGGCTAACAGGTTGCTAATCAGTGAAAACTGTCTGTCAAACTGGTTAATGTTAGAACCAAAGTTTCCACTGCTTATAAACAGCCCCTGGACCAAAAAAAAGGAAGCTAACAGGTGAAAATGACTTGAACTCGATAAAACAGATTTTCACATTTCACACACCTGCAAACATGAGAAAATGGCATTGTCTGTCTCTTCACAAACAGCCCATCAAAGAGAATTGTAGCTAACATCTAGCTAATGGGTAAAAAATGACTGTTACTCTGAATAATGTTAAAACCAAAGTTTCCATGGCTCACAAACAGCCTCTTGACTCAAAAAAGGTTAACTGATAAAAAATGAATGTCAAACCAGATAAAACAGCGATTTTTTTAACTGGTAACAAACAGCCTATTGAGAGAGAAAGGTAAAGTTAGCTATGTTAGCTAACAGCTGGCTAATCTGTGAAAAATGTCCATTAAAAAGGAAGTTATTAGGTACAAGCAAACTTTTTTGTTGGGTTGGTCTCTCTAACATTGGACCCAGCTCAGCACATAGCTCCAAAAGCATACATCTAGGTAATCTAATTCGGCTTATGAGCCAGTCTTCATCATGAGCCAAAAAATCTTCATGGTCCCTTAACACCTGTTCTCTTCTAATTCTCTTCTAATTCTGCCACCGGCATAATCTAACAATGCCAGCACATCCATTATGTTACGAATGTGATCGCAGTGTTTATGTGTTTTCAGCAATCAGACTGATTTTTTCACACGGTGTCCAAATGATCATGATAATCACGATCACCACTTATCCATTCACATTTCAACAGCCGTGGCGCATAGATTAAAAGTGTAGATAATGTTAAGATTTGAGTCAGATTATATATTTTACTTATATATTTATTCACGATTATAAATATGTGACTGAATAAGTGAAATTAAATGCACGATGTATGTATGATTCACTAGCACAAGGAATTATTAGATACTTTATGTACTATTGATTCCACTCACGTTTTTGCTCGCCCTCTTCACCTGCGGTTGCATTTGTTTCTCCAAAATGTTCGCACGCATGGGTCAGAGTTTGCGTACAGATGTGCACATTGTGCCATCAAGTTTGTTTCTATAGATGTTTGCGTAGGAAGAGGCGTACACATCTTTTAGTTCCTGTTTTGTGCGTACACAACGGTTATAAATGAGACCCCTGATCTTGCTCCCACTGAAGGACGCATTGAGAGGACAAAGGCTTGGGCGTGATGACAAGGTCAAAGAAGCAGTGCATTCCTGGCTGAAGGCACAACCAAAAAAGTGTTTTTTTTCTGATGGGATTATCTGAAGGAAATTGGTGCAACAAGTGTATTGAAATGAAGTATGATTATGTAGAAAAATTAAAAATATCATTTGTATCTAATTGAATTATATATTCTCAAAATATAACATGCTCTTACTTTTTGAAGCACTCTCTTAGATATGTATATACTAGTGCATTTCAAAAATTTTGAATACTGTAAAAAAAAAAAAAAAAAATAGAAACGTGCATATATTGCATTTTCATTACACATGAAGTAAAATATTTCAAGCATTTCTTTTGTCTTAATTTTGAAGATTATGGCTTATAGCCATACATAAATAATCTCAAATTATTATAGTATTATAGTACAATTAAAAATGATTTACAATACAGAAATGTTCTACATCTGAAACGTATAATTTATACAGTCAGTACTTGGTTGGGGCTCCTTTACCAGGAATTACTGCATCAAATTTGGCATGGAATGGAGGTTATCAGCTTGTAGCAATGCTGAGGTCTTACTGAAGCAAAGTTGCTTAGATAGTTGCTTACAGTTTCTCTGCATTTCTGGTTTGGGTGTTACTTATCTTCCTCTTGACAATACCCCATAGAATCTATATCAAGAGAAGCACAGTAATATATATAAGCACAGTAATATCATGGCCAGCAAACCATTTGGTAGTAGTTTTATCACTGTGTGCAGGTGCTAAGTCCCGCCCACAACTCGGACCGCAAAAAAAAAGAAAAGAAAATATTGTACCCGACCCGCTTCCTGACCCGCATTTTTTTCAAATGGTGCGCTCGCTGATGTGGTGCATAAAGGCATCTATAGTTTGTGACCTGGGTTGGCCTGACGCTGCTCTATTCGGCTGTGATGGATTCCCGGGGCCGCACATGTGACGCGCCATGTAGGTCGTGCCAGTTTTGTGGCTATCACATGTGTAAATAGCATCACAAGAAGTACACATGACAAAGTCAGCACTTTGGTCATCATCTTTCATTATTTCGGCAAATGTCTCCCACACTTTGCTCTTTCTATTTGTGTATTTGTGGAGCTTCCACTCCCCAGTCTTCACCTTTTCTCTTGCCGCCTCCATCTTAACATCCAGACTGAGCTTGTGCGTCATCTTCGCGCCAGTAATTTAGCCAATAAAGTGTAGGCCTATGTATTTCATAGAAAATT
>JAOVYU010023129.1:0-11559 GCA_025674565.1 Synodontis membranacea
TACTTTAAGCGGTTTTTGAGATATTGACATATTTCTGTTATAGCGCCCCCTATGGGCCAAATCACTCCATCTTTTGCCTGTTACCAAAACGTTCAGTTGCTATGAAGCCGACCAAGTTTGGTTATGTTCAGATGTTTGCCTGTGAAGATGTTGACTGCAGAGAAATTGTTGGCTACGCCCTCCGTATTGATTGGTGCATAACATCAAAACAGTTACATCAAATGAGAATTTTCTTCAGTAGCCCATTTCGGACTCCTTCATACATGTGGGTTGCCAAACCTAACGAGATCTAGGTAGACGGACTCGGGTGAGGCAGGTTTTATTGGTTTTCAGATTTTCCAAAATGGCAGAACATTTTATTGGCAGAAATGGATTTGGCCATACCCACACGATTCAGGGCACTCCCTAGTCCAAGTGGATAAGGAATTTAAAATTTTTCTGTAGATACATGCCAAATATGAAGCATTTATTTTAAGTGGTTTTTGAGATATTGATATATTTCTGTTATAGCGCCCCATTTTGGAGTGATTACTCCATCTTTTGCAATTTACCAAAACTTTCAGTTGCTATGGAGCCGACCAAGTTTGGTTATGTTCAGATGTTTGCCTCTGAAGATATTGGCTGCAGAGTAATTGTTGGCCACGCCCTCCATATTGATTGGCGCATAACATCAAAACGGTTAAACATCATGAGAATCTTTTTCAGGACCTTTTTCGGCTTCTTTCATAGATTCCGCATACCAAGTTTCGTGAGATTTGGACAGACGGACTCAGGTGAGGCAGTTTTAATTGGTTTTCAGATTTTCCAAAATGTCCAAGATCTCTCTGAATTTCACAAAATCATCTATGAAGGAATCCGAAAAAATCTGCTGGAGGTTAATTTAACCGTTTTTTAATGTTATCTGCCAATCAATATTGTATGCAGAATTATAAGCCAATATCTTCACAGAGAAACATCCAAAAATAACCAAACTTGGTCGTCATCTTTGTTTTCCACAATTGTGGACAGCTGACAAATTTGGAGCAATTATTTTAAGCGGTTCCCTGGATGTATTGAAATATTAATATTGTTATAGTGCCCCCTATGGGCCAAATCACTCAATCTTTTGCAGGGTACCAAAACTTTTTGTCCTCATGAAGACTACCAAGATTGGTTATGTTAGGATGTTTATCTGTGAAGATATTGGCCTCAGAGTAAATGTTGGCCACGCCCTCCATATTAATTGGCAGGTTACAGCAAAACATTGATCAATCATAAAGCCGCTAGGGATTTAGCTTTGACGACCTTCATTTGGAATACTTTATCCGAGGCCAATTTGGAAGAAAGGCCTCGGATAAGTAACCTCTTATATGTTTTCAGGTTTTTTCAAAATTGCGGAAAAATTCCGTAGGCGGAAATGGGCGTGGCCATATGCATTTGAATTGGGAGCTTCCAGTGGATAAGGAGAAAAAAGAATTTTAATTGTATCTTGCAAGGTTTCGGAGATATGACCCAAAACGCAAAGGACCTCGTAACAGCGCCACCTATTGGTCGACATATGCCATTTCAGGTGGCTGAGGTGTCGCAAGCACCTCTTACCAGTCCACCAAAGGGCTCAGCTGAAGTGTTTACGGTTTGGGCCGCAGCCGGACTTTTGAGTAGGGAAGAATAATAAACAATAACCGGCACAATAACAATAGGGTTCCAGCAGCTTCGCTGCTTGGACCCCTAATGGACCCCTAATAATAAGAAACTAAGAAAAACAATAGGGATCCTGCAGCTTCGCTGCTTGGACCCCTAATAAGCACTTTGGATTGAAGATTCATGATACTTTATTTGTCATATGTATTGGTATACAAGTACAGCACAGTGAAATGTATCCTGAGACGCTCGTTCTGGGTAGAAACTCCTCCTGAGTCTCTCTGTCTTGGCCATAATAGCGCGGAACCTTCTGCCTGATAGCAGAAGCTGGAATAGTCCATTATTGGAGTGAGACAAGTCCTTAATAATCCTGGTTGCCCTGGTCTTACATCTCCTGGCGTAAATGTACTGCATGGAGGGGTGAGCTAACCTGCAGCAGTGTTCCGCTGCCCGAATCACTCTCTGGAGGGCTTTTCGGTCCTCTACACAGCCGTTCCCAAACCAGGATGAGATGTTCTGTGTTAAGATGCTCTCAACAGTGCCCGTGTAGAAAGCCTTTAGGACAGCACTTGTGGCCAACTTCAGTTGCCTCAGGTGGTACAGGTGCTGCTTTGTCCTTTTTTGTCTGAGCACAGATATGTCAGGTCCTCCAAGATGTGGATGCCCAGGTACTTAAAACTGCTCACACTCACCACTGCAGCTCCATTGATGGTGAGGGGTTTGTAGTCATGTTGTCTCCTGCTGCAGTCCACCACCAGCTCCTTAGTCTTACTGATGTTCATCTAGAGGCAGTTTTCCTGACACCATAGTGCCAGGTTCTCCACCTCGTCTATGTAGGCCGACTCATCGTTGTTGGAGATGAAGCTTACTTGTTGGAGATGGAGCAAACTTATCAATGGTCTTTGAGCCATGTGTGGCCACACAGTCCGAAGTGTAGAGGGAATACAACAATGGAGAAAGAACACACTCCTGTGGAGTTCCTGTGTGGATGGTGATGCTGCTGGAGACACACCTGCCCACCCTCACCGTCTGAGATCTGTCCAGAAAGTCCAACACCCAGGCACCAAAGCATTTGTTGAGTCCTAGATCCCTCAGATTTGTGAACAGTCTATGAGGCACTATTGTGTTGAATGCTGAGCTGTAATAAACAGCAATCTCACATAGTTACCCTGCTTCTTGTACACGTGGCTGAGAGTGGTGTGCAGGACGTGGGAGATGGCATCCTCTGTGGATCTGTGAGGGCGGTTGTGGGGATGGTGGTGCTGGGGATGGAGGAAAAGTTTTTTTTTTCAGCAGACTCTTGAACACCTTCATGACCACCGATGTCAGTGCAACAGGCCGGTAGTCATTCAGGCATGAAGGTTTGTTGGTCTTGGACAATGGTGGATCTTTTTTTTTTTTTTTGGCCCACTACCACCCCCCCTCTTCGGAGGACAGCTTTATTATTTATAAATTGTTCCATTTGGGCATAATTCCAAACAATGCAACAATTAGATTAAACATACACAATGTGCTCCAAACGAACATCCACACAGAGGGGGGGGGAATATAAAGAGAGAGGGGGAAGGGAAGAGAAAGAAAAAAAAAATAAAAGAAACAAAGACAAATAAAACAAAACAAACAAAAAAACCCCGATCCTGACGCCAAGTTCTATAATAATAATTAATTAGTTAATTAATAAAAACCTCATATTATAATATAAATAACCATAACAATAATAATACCAATAATAATAATAATAGTAACAACCGCAAAACATACTCCCCTAGCAGCCCATATGTGCATGTATGCGTGCGTGTCCGTGTGTGTGTGTGTGTGTGAGAGAGCTGGTTTGTTTGGAAGTGGTGGTACTTGATGCTGACGGGTTGAAGCTGTGTCCCAATTCCCCCCAGCATGGACTGGCAGCAGGGAGGACCAGGTAGTCAAAGAATGTTATGACTACCAAAAGATCAAGCTCGTACGGACCAGGGACTCGTTAGATGGAAGTGAACACACCTGACAGTTGGTCAGCACAGCAGCGCAGCAGGCACCCGGAGATGGACCCGCCGCTTTCCTGGTGCTCACTCTTCTCAGCACAGCGCGAACGTCATGTCCTGTGATGCTGATGGCGCATTCTTTGCTGGTGATGTCGCCATCCTCAGTAATCTGTTAGCACTGACTGCCTGGCTCGGTGTCATTGACTTTATAGTCCGTAATCATGCGCAGTCCATGCCACATGCATCGTGTGTCGCCCTGGTAAAAGCGGGATTCTGTTTGCTTTCAGAACCGGCACTTGGCTTCCCTCACTGCTCGCCTGACGCCGTAGGAAGCTGCTTTATATGTGCTCAGATCACTGCTAATGAGAGCAGCATTATAAGCAGCAATCTTGGCATTCACAGCAGCGTGGATCTTTCCACCCAAGGCTTCTGGTGTGGAAATGATTTGAATCTCACCATCGGGACAACTTCATTTTCAAGAGTGCTAACAAAGCTTACTGCTACGTCCACAAACTCGTTGATGTCATCTGCGCAGTATCGGAACATGTTCCAGTCTACATCATCGTGCAGCATCGAAGTCAGACTGGAGCCTCTCGATGAAAGCTTTGTTGCTGTTCCGGTATGAGGAAATGCCGTTGTGGTCTGATTTCCTGAACGCTGGATGGGAAACAGTTTTGTAGCCATGCTTATATGGTATGTAACAATGGTCCAGTATTTTGAGTCCTTTTGTCGGACATGTAACATTGATTCGGCATTACTTGTCTGAGGTTAACTTTATTAAAGTCCCCTGCTACAATGAGCGCTGTGTCCGGGTGTTTTGAAACTCACTCAGAACATCATGCATTTCAGGGAAAGCCGTGCCTGTGTCCGCGTGAGGTGGGATGTAGACTGCCGTGATAATGACCGAGGTGAACTCGCGAGGCAGGTAGAAAGGACGTCGTTTTATGATCAAATATTCCAAATGAGGCGAGCAGCCACTGGAGAGAATGGAAACGCTCCTGGCATCACACCACTTGTTGACCATGAAAAACTTTTAGCTTTGTTAGACTCTACCATCCTGACACAACAGGCCACCCTTGCTCTCAAATCTACTCCAATTTTTTATAAAGCCCACATTGTTTTCAGACCAACACTTGGACATACAGCCTGTTAGACACGTGAAGCGGGGAGGAGTGGTGCACCCCTGGGTGATCTTTAGAGCTAGCTTTGGCCGTGCAATATTGCCGTCGAGTAGTCACCCATTCATCCCACTGTGAGGGCTTTCATGCTGAAATTGGGGGATTACTAATTCCGCCTAAGGCATCCAGGGTTTCCCCTACAGACGCTACACTGCTCTCACTCTCATTAATGCTCTGTGGAGACTGAATGCATACCTGTAATGCTGTATTCTTCTCTGTCACTCTATCACTTACTTACTAACTAAATAATGTACTCTTATCACAAATAAAAGTTAACTAATGACGGAGGAAGAATGACTAAACATACTATACTCAACACATTGAGCAAGCTGAATGTTTGCCATGATGAATGTTTAACATACCTTAGTTGAGGATTTTTTTCATATTTTCAGCAGGTCTTGCATGAATGGCCTCCTCTTGCTGCTTTAGATGGGAAAAAATGTGTCCTCTGATGAAACTGAAAAATAAAAAATAAAATGAAAACCAAGTGTAATGATAGCGCAAAAATTATCGAAGAAAAGCAGAAAAAAGGGTATAGTTTAAACCCTTAAACTGAACCGCTAATATGTAAAATTTTAACACACATGTCCATTAAATTGCTTCTGAAAGATGTTGTAAGTCAGAGCAAATGCATGTCTGTGCAAATGCATGTGTTGATTATGGTTCCTGTATTTGTTAACCAGGAAATTTCCAGACTACAGGAGGAGAATGATAAACTGAGAGCTAGACTCCGGACATTGGAAAGTCAGGTAAAGAGATTGAAGTGAACCTTTGTGAGTTTGTAAAGCTTGGTGTGTAACCTGAGTATCCTGCATACAGTGCTGTAAAAATTTATGACGCAACGTTTAACATAAGGTAAAACATGAGTAAATTTAAATTTATTTTCTGGGTGGTGAAACATTTTCCAACATTGACTGGTTCTGTGTCCAAAGGTAATTGTCCTTAGTTAATCAAACAATTAACCAAATGTAGTTTAATATTCAGTTCAGTTAGAACCAGATGCACCCAGGTTTAATTACTGCCAGCCCTGCTGAATCTAATTGTCACTCAAATAAAGCCTTTGCAGCAGAGTGAATTATTCTTAAGTAGTAGTAGAAGTTGTACCACATGAACATCTAAGGAACTGCAGGTCTTGCTCACCTAAAATAAGGTCAGCATGATGCCACTTGGATGAAACTTAGAAAATGATGATCATTAGATCATTAGAAAGAGACTGGGCAAAAATGATATCTATGGAAGAGGAGCTGTATGTTGAAAACAACAGGTAACCAAGAGGAACATAAAGATTTCTCTTACATTTGCCAAAAGAATCACCTTGATGACTCCTTTTGGCATACTGTTTTATGGACCGATGAGTCAAGAGTGGAACTTTAACTAAGTCAAGCTAACACAATAAGTGCATTCCACAATAAGTACATAATATCAGCAGTCAAACAATGTGATGGTAGTGTGATGATGCTTTGCTCCTCCAAGTAATCAGAAGGGGGGGGCAAATACTTAGGGTATTGTGTCTAGTAAATATATTTAACTATTTATCCAAACTCCCCGTAAATGCATGTTTTAGGTAGTTTATCAGTACAAGCAACAACATTTGCAAAGTTTTATGGCAACTCTGCAATTCTCATTTCTGTAGTCAAGAACTGGTTTGATGTTTCAAAAATGTGAATTTGAGCTAGGTAATAAGCCAGGAAGTGGCAGACCAAAGGAAACAGAAGATGAGGAGCTGTAGGAACTGTTGAAGGAAGATGCGATAAAATTTGGTTGGTGGGTTCCATATGTACTTTCAGAAAGGAGTGTATCTCCCAACAGCTTAACACCTGCATTAGAGGTGTGTTACACCTTTATTATGAGTTGCTCAATCCTGTTCAGTTGATCTAATTAAGTGAAAAAAATTAACCATGATCATCTTGCTGCATCAGCAGCATACACAAAAGAAAATCATCCTCCATCATGAGAGCGCAAGACCATGATGCAGAAGCAATGAAAGGCACGGTTTTAAGCCTTGCATGAGACTTGCAAACCTGCAATATATAATCTCTGGCCAGCATTTCAAAAAAGTTGATCAATATACGGAATTGCATAGATTAATTAATTTCCTCAAAACCAATACAGTATCTATCTTTGAATAAATGGCAGAAAGTCATAGAATCACAGTGATTACTCTGAAGACTAACTCTATGTTTTAGAAAATAGGGTATAAAGCATACAATTTTGCTATGGCTCTCGATGAAAAAGTATTCTTGTTTCCAACTCTTTTTCAATTAACCAGGATGTTCTGCATCATGCGCCTGTCCTTTTTGCATGTATTATTTGGTTTGATTAATTTGGTTTGATTCTTTATTTTGATTAATTTAAAATTAATTCCTTTGAAATGTCTTTCTTTCCAAGACAGAGTATCAGCTTTTTTTATGTTTCAGACATACTGTAGAGTAAAGAGAGAGAGAGAGAGAGAGAGAGCACACTGGTCACATGATTTTTCATGGCGTGTTGTCCATTACCAAAATGAGAATTGTCAGCGCTTACCCAGTGCCTGATAGTTCTGGATAGGAGGAACCATATTATAACTATTAGCCAGTGAAAGGCTCTTTCTATCAAATGATACCGGCCCTGTACTGCTGGGTTGGTTGAGAATGGCAATGAGGCAAGACAGCAGCTTACCACAGGTAGTCTACATTTAAAACCATGTTTTAGGTAACTATATGACCTAAAGAAGGTAGAGCAATTTTTCTGCTATGTTCTGATAGGTAAATGTACCATTTAAAATTTATTATAGAAAATAAATTGATTGATGTTACTACAGTAAAGGTACACTAATCAGACAGATGGGGGGAAACCCAGTGAATTCACTGTTCTTCTTAGACACGATTTTCCTGATTTTCAATCATGAGGGTTTGCCATGATTAAAGGAAAGCACCAATATGAAAACATTTTAAGGCATATTATACAGCTTGAAGAAGAAAAATCAAGATAAGACCCTCATATCATAAAGCTCTACAAAAAAAAACCTGTCATGGATATCATGTTCTCGGAAATATATGTACACCGATCATTTTAGGGAAGGTTGTACACAGCTCCATCCAAAAGTATTAGAACAGCAAGGCAAATTAAATTGATTTTGTTGTGACATTTGGGCATGGGATGAAGGAGCAAAAAGATGAATATAAGAAAAGAGATCAGCTTTTATTCCGTGGTATTTGCATCTAGATATGTTGAACAAAACCACCAAAGTTATTCAAATGAGAAAAAGTCTTGGAACGAAATGCTTTCATCTAAATTAAGACCCAGCAGATTTCTTGTCAGCAGATTTCTTGTTTCTTTATTAGTTATGCCTTTTCAGACTTTTACCACAGCATATTTCACTTGTCTGAGAGGGTTTTTTCCTTAAGTCTTCTTTTCAGGAGGTGAAATATATGTTCATTTGGGTAAAGATCTGTGGCTGGTTGAACCAGCAGAGCATAAGGTCGATCATAAGTTTGAGTGCAAAGTCTATCTTAACCTTGCATTCAGAGTACCTAGTTTCAAACTAGCACCATCCTGGGCCACTTAAGACCCAACGTAACTAATAGTGTATAAAACGAAACTTGATCAAATTAAGTCACATTTAATGACAATCCTGCCAATTCAAGCCAATCAGTGGTATACAATCTTACCATACATTGTAAACAGGAAAACTGCATTTTTGACAAAGAAAAGAGCCATCCATAGATGCAAACCATAACATTAAAACTACACAATGATGAAGAAACACACAAACACTATTTATTCAGTTTCACATGTCTCCGCTCTTCTTTATTCAGATGTGTTTAACCACTCACAGATGGCATTCATCATATCACGAAGGTGGCTTATCCTACACTTCCTTCTATAGCAAATAAGTCATGACATCTTTCTTTTTTCCTCTTTTCTGTCTCTTTGATTTTATTTTTTCTCTCTGTAAATCATTTCTGAAATGCCCTGTTTATTTAATTAGGCAATTAATATATTACATCAATGTACTTGTAATTGCTTCGATAGTAACAGTTCATTCACAGAGACTTGTACGGCAGATGCTCCACATAATTTAAAGTATTTATGAAAATGTGTTCAACAAAATAAAGTAAAACTTTTTTTTTTTAAATAGAGACATTTATTAAACATTTATCAAAGGAGTCTCAGTTGTAAGTGCTTTATAACAGTCAAAATTTCCCAGCTCTGGAAAGTCTTCAGGACATATTTTCTGGTTTCTTGCTAGAAGGATTTGCTGCATTGTGTGTGAAAGAGAGGGAGACACAGAGAGAGGATAGTGAGTGAATGAATGTCATCACAGCTGTAACGTGAACATGTTTCTCATGTTCATCTCGTAGACATTAAATCTAACTATAAACTGTTAAAATGTGCTTCGTGTTTCACTCGCTCAAACTATATTAAAGGTTTATTTTTTACTCCGGACATTGCACCTGCATATGGTTAGGTGTAAGTTTTAAGTAAACTCTGAACATATGTGATCTGATGCAATGGTATAAGTTTTAGTTGTTTTTAAACTTCATGCTAGGTAAAAATCACACTTATGCACTGCTGGTGCAACTGACTACTAGTGATTGACATAGCCAGGCCAAAACCTTCCATTTTTTCCCCTGATGAAGTTATTTGTTTAGGTGGCAGTGTGTTTTGGATGTCATTGTCTAGTTTGGATACGTTTCACAGTACAATTGTGAAAACAATATGTTTCTGAAGACTTCTGCATTCATTCTGCTACTACCAGTCATGCAAGCCTAGTTCATGACACAACCTCCACTATGCTTCACAGATGAGCTTGTATGTTTAGGATGATGAGCAGATCCCTTTGTTCTCCATACTTTGGCTTTTCCACTTCACTTTGGTAGAGGTTCTTTGTCTCATAAGTTCATAAAACTTTGTTCCAAAACTGTTCATCTCTGTAAATTTTTGCAAATTTTAATCTGGCTTTACTGCTGATGAGTGGTTTGTATCTTGCAGTATGGTCTCAACTAGGACTACTCTTGTTGTTCCCTTTGAACAGTGGACTTTAGACCCCAGTTCTTTGGAGGTTGTTCATGGTGTTATGGACTGTTGTTTTGAGGTTTTTCTTGACTTCTCTCACCATTTGTCTGTCAGTTGTTGTTTCCCTTGGATGACCGTGGAAATGTTGCTCAGTTCACCAGTGGTTTCCTTCTTTTTCAGGACATTCCAAATTGTGGTACTGGCTGTGCCCAAGGTTTTTGAAATACCTCTGATAGATTTCTCCCATTTTCACAGCTTCAGAATCACCTGCTTTTCTCCCATAGTCACCTCTCTGGTCTTAATGTTGGTCTACCCTTCTTAACTACAAATGCAGTCTTCATAGGTGAAAGCCAAAGTTTAAACAGAAAAGAAAAAAATAAAAATACAGGACTACTTAATGATTAAACAGTGAACATTATATGACACACCTGGGTAACAAGAAACTCTTGTCGCTTGTCATGTGCCAGTACTCTTGCTGACTTGAAAAACTGGGTGGTTTGATACAAAATGTGTAATGTTGTATGTTGTTTAACAAATCTAGATGTAAATACCAGGGAATAAAATGTGAAACTCTGATGTCTCTTCTTCTTTTGATCTCACACATTAATGTTTTCATTAATTCATTAATTTCATTAATTTATTTTCTGCAAAAATAAATAATTGGCCATACTCATCCTGTATATGAGTCACTGGAAGAGTTTAAACTAACTGCCTGTAGAAATAAATTCGGTCATTATATATAAAGTTGTGTTTAACTCCTGCTGGTGTGTTGTAGGCCATGAGTGCCCTTGATGAGAAGTGCAAGGCTGAGAGGGCCCTGAATGATCTTCAGAAAATCCAGGTATGTGTGTACCCTAACTTAAAATCTGTTTCCCCACCATGTATAAAAACACTGGACCAAACAAAATCCTTTGATTGAGAAATTTTAACTGGGTGACACGATTAGAGTTTTAGTCAAAATGTTAGATTCATCTACATAGTGGATCAGGCCAAATTCACACTTACTGCAGACTATTCTGGTTGCTGAGCTGGTCTTTTGTTTGCTCTCTGGATTTTGATACATACCGCTGGAGCTTTATACACTACATCAAATACAGAAGCTGGAGTTAGGCAGACAAATTAGATCGGTAAACTTAATAAAATTCCACACATTTTATGAAGGCATTTTTGGTTGTTCTTCAGCACTCCGTGCATGCTCAGGAGATCGCTAAACTGGAGGACACTGTAGCAGCCATGCAGATTGATTTTGAGAAGACAGTCTGCACCAGTACTGCATCACAGAAGGAGCTACACGACAGCTTAGTGTCATCTAAACATGAGCTGCTCCGTGTTCAAGATCAGCTCACCCTTGCAGAGAAGGTATTAATTCTGAATGCTTTTCAATTTCAGTGCTCAACTATTAATGCTATGTTGCGCCTTCAACTTTTCAATATTTCAAAACATTGTAAGCATTTCTATTATTTCCATGCACAGTTAGTAGAACAAAGATTGAACCAAATTTATCAGTCTTTTATTAAAATTGTATGTAAATGTTTGCATAAGTCAAACTAAATCAACTTTTCTGCTGGATTTACAAAAGGATCAGGAAAGTGTGATGTCCTTCGTTTATATGGTGATTTTCTTTTGTCATAATGTAAAAGATTATTTTTCTTATTTTGTGATTTTGTGTTGGATTGCTTTCTTTATTTTTCATATGCTTTGATTAATGTCAATAATATACTGAACAAAAATATAAACGCAACACTTTCGGTTTTGCTCCCATTTTGCATGAGCTGAACTCAAAGATC
>JAOVYU010023219.1:0-11554 GCA_025674565.1 Synodontis membranacea
ATATAGACAAATTTATATATAAGCAGAATTTATATATTTCTGATAAAGCTGCTTTGTGACATGCCCATTGTTAAAAGCACTATACAAATAAAATTTTATTGAATTGAATATCTCTAAGAATAATGTGTGTATGTGTAAGCCTCTGAAGGGTCAGCAAACCCCAGAACTGGCACAAAGGTAAGCTTCTTAATGCTGGTCATGTGAAAGTCTTGAAAGGTCATGAAAGACAGATGGTCCTTGGTTCCTTCATTCTATGGCTTGGTTCATTGTAAAATGGAAGATGCTACATTTAGATACACAGATAGATGTGTTTGTTTAAATGTACGGAGCGCACAATCAGAAACAGAATTGCTGACATTCACATAATCACATAATCACATGATGTATATGCAAGTATTTCAGACAAATCTTGTCAAATTGTCAAATCAATTTGTATTTCTTCTAGATATTTTGTTTATTCAATAATTGGAAAGAAACCTTCTCCTCATACATGTAGAACTGCTAAACTAGAGAAGAACACAGGACAATTTGTTTCGAAAAGCTGCCCTGTACAAAGCCATAATTTTGCTGCCTATTCTGAATTACTAGCAAACTTATCTTTGGCACAGTCATCTTTTTTTTTATTGCTTAATGTAATCCTTTTTAAACTTTATTAGCTTTAGGCGCACTATATCTGGGTGTTGATGATTGTGTTTATGATTTGCGCTCCCTTGTCGAAAAATGCTACCATAACAAAAATCAGTTGCAGAGTTTAAAGCTGAGCTTAGCCCAAGCCCTAAACCATAACACTAACCTTAATCCTAAAACTTAAAATAAAGATTAAAGATTGCTGTAAAAACTTAACCTAAAACCTACTGTAACACCCAACTGCTAAGTGGTATATGTTTAATCGAGCTGTTTACATGAAGAAATTTCATTCCAATTGGAACTTGAATTGAGATTTCCAAAACAGCATTCTGAATTTTTTGATGTTTCAAAGCTTTGGCCAGGTTCTGATGGTTTATCATTTCAGGGACCTGTAGGTTCAATTACTGTACATGTTGAGAAACCACATGCCCTGACTAGTGGACACATCAGATATACTGTACAAATCTATATACTTTCTTAACTCCAGACCATACTTTTTGAGACCCTGTAACACTGTCATGTTTTGCCAAGGAAATTGAGCATATCCTTTGAATTTAAATCTCACATGCACTTTTTGGAAATACTTATTGCTTTGGTGATCGCTTGTACCATCCTGTTAAATTCCCAAAAGTGTAGCGGACAGAAAAATACAGCCCTGTGCACCACACTTTTCAACTTAAATTTGGTAATGCCTCAATTTATCTGGAGTTAATGCTTGGAGAAATCAAGCCGCACAATACCATCTTTTTTTTAATACCACAAGAAAGGGAGAGGGAAAAGAAGAAAATAATTCTCTGGAAAGTCCCCAGTGCTTTGTATTCCTAATGTTTCGCTTCTCTTGTGGTTGTGGTTTTATGTTCAAGCTAAGTCTTATCATTTAGCTTAGATATTCAGAACGTTATTCCACCTTGGACTATAAGTCATGGTGGTCAAATATATGGTGACACTCATCTTCTCTTCTGTAGGCACTCTTCTTGGGCACTCTCCAAATCCAAAATGTGAGGTTGGTATTAAGAACTGAATTTACAGGACAAGTGGTTATTTCCTGTGACTGCCTCAACTGCAACTGTTGGAATAGCAGAGATAACAGCTGGCTATTTGCCACATAATCTCACCAATCCTAAAGAACTCTCTGTTCTCGGTCCTATGCCTGAACTGAAGTGTCTTCAACTGCGTAAAAAATAGTGAAGTGAAGTGAAGTGCTTAGGTGAAATGCTTAGGTGGTTAATCTCCAGAAGAGTGTTAATACAGTGTATCTAATTTATTTATCTCTACAAGGGCCTGTGGTGGGCTGTCTAGGCAAAAATCAGCAAGAATAAAGTCTGGAATGAAGGCTTTCTGCTTTTAAAGATAGCGGATGTGCTGTTTCTCCCTCAGCTCCTTTGAGGACTCTTTACCAGCTTGGAATTGGGGGTATTGCTGCACGGAGTTGCAATTCACCTATCGTCTCTACACCTGAAACAATACCAAGGCCTAGGTTTACTCTTCATACAGAAAAGACAGATAGAACTTTAGTATATTTTGTTTTGTTCTTGGAGTCTCTGTTTTGAATTTTGTTACATTCAAGCTCAGTGAACTGTCATTTCAGCTACCCTCTTACCCTGAGAGTTTATTTAAAGAGGAATCATATATTTGGATCATGTATTGAAGTGAGAACCTACCTTGATATTAGCTAAAGCTCGTTGCTTTGATGGCCCATGCCTTTCTTCTTCAGCATGGAGCAACAGTAATGATCTGTGAATCTAGTGGATTCTGATGAAGGAATGCCAGCTATCCTAAATATATTCCAGGAGACATATTCAGTGTCACCTATGTAAATACCTGGGGTCTCATTTAGAGTATAACCATTGCGTAAGCACAAAACGGGCCCTAAAAGGTGCGTACGCCCAGCAAACATGAGACGTCTCCCAGATGTGCAGATCATGGCTATATGGGGTCAGTCCGTCCAGGACTATATCTGTCCGTCTGCACTACGTGCAAATCAGGTTCAGTATCTGGACTTCTGACAACCAACTTCAACCTGCTGTGACTAGTTAGCTTGCTAACTGTGGCTGAGTCCAACTGCTTAGTGCTTAGCAGCTTTATCTCTGTACTGTTCTGTTGTATATACATTATTTAAATAAAAGTTTTAATTAAATGCATGGTGGGACTGCTTATTTATAAATGAATTTAGCCAAAAGACACGATATACACAATGTCTAAAATTAGTCTGCTTTTGATATTATAAGACGTTGAAAAGACGTCCTTGATGACCGCATTTGAACTCATTTGAAACCTTGTATAGCGGTCCAGCGGACATCGGCATTTGATGTTCAGAAGCCGTCGTAAAAAGACGTCATAAAAACTTCTGGCTCCTCCTGAGACATCTAAAATACCATATAAAAAATACCAAAAAAAAAAGCTAACATGAAGGAAATTCATGAACATAACTTAGCATTTACCTGGTTCTCATACCCTTATTAACCTACTTTAACAAGCTGGTTGTTTGTTCAACCGCGCATCAAGCTGCTGCCAGATTCTTAAATCCCGCACTCTGCACATGCACAAAAGTGTCTGCAAGGGGCGTTTATATGGAAACACTAAGCAAAAACACTCTGAATGTGATGAGACAGTTTACGCCATATACAAGTGGAATTGTAGATGTATAGATGTGATCATGATTACATTTACTACTGTATTTCAGAAAATGATGCGAGGGATATGGTATATTTTTTTTACAATTCTGTTTAATTCAAAGGGGGTTGAAATCATGAGCATTAAATTGAATTGACAATGTCCAACAACCTAGACGTTCAGATATTAAACTACATATCAACGTTGAAGAGAGTTCGTAGTCAAACGTCCAGATACTGAACGTGATTTGCACGTAGTACAGACATACAGATATAGCCATGATCTGCACGTGTGGGAGACATGTGTGTCTCTCTCTCTTTCTCAGACACCACCCCACACACACACTTTCCCCCAGTATTGAAGTCATCCGGGTTTCCAGAGGTGTCAGCTCTGATGTTCCCTCAAACACGCTCTTTCGATGCGCTGTGATTCTTTTTTTTAGAATCACTTTCAAATCTGACCACTTTTTTTTTTATTTCTGTCACTGTCCTGTTTGCAGCACTCACGTCATTCTCAGCATTCGTTACTTGCTGCCACTCACTGCCTTTCTTTCTTTTTGTTTATCACCGCATATTGTGACCAACAAACAAAATATTTTTTTTCTGCTTTCCACTTCACCCGCAAGCACTACTGTATATCTATATCGGTTTCAGAAAAATTTCTCTTCTTAAATGTCACTTTTACTTTTAACTCATGACTTCACGAGTTTTTCAGGTTTACGTCGGAGGCTTAAATATGCCTGAGGTGATTTGCATAGACCGTGTATGGTTGAACAGGGGCGTGTAGAGGGTGTCTCAATTTATAAAACGTATTTTGCTTGAAAGGGTGTATGCCCACGTTTTAATAAATCTGAATTTTTTTTGTGCGTACGTCATTTTCGTTTTTTGAGCATACGTACATTTTTAGTATGAGTTCTAAGCAAGGTTTATAAATGAGACCCCTGGAATGTTACTCACCTGCATTTTGGAAAGATTTTATGCTCTTGGTGTCAAACAGAGACCTAATGATTTTACACATTGAACTTTGGTGAGGTTTAGATCATCAGGGATTGCCTTATATGCAAGTCTGCCTTTAGGATTTGGTGCTGAGTTGGATTGATGCTGGATTCAAGCTAGAAAGACCACTTTTTTCTTGGTTAAACTGCATTTCAGGATAAGAGAACTCTTCTTCCTCCTTGTTTCATTTTCTACTCTCTGTTTTGGCAAAACCTGAGTTATACAGTATGTAAAGCAGCTTTTCCTGCAGCAGAGCATTAAAACTCTTCCCACTATGTCATATATTTCAGCACTATCAGTTAATTCAATGATCAACTAGGCATGTCATATGACTATGATTTTAAATGCAATGTGGGATGGATAATGTACCACCATGGAAATATAAAGTGGCTATTGTCAAAACACTCTTTCACACACAACTCCATAAAAAGTACAAAACATTTATGGACAAAACTACATCTGTAAGTTAGTTTCTTATATTAAGTAACATTTAGTAATGAAAGAAGTTTGTTTCTACAATGAACTTTTGATTTTTTTAGTTTTTATCTTAAAAAGCTTGATGAGGTAGTCACCTGGAATGATTTTCAGTAAAAAGGTATGCCTTGCCAAAAGATAATTAGAGTATTTTTTTTGCCTTCTTAATGCAAATACCATCTCATGGTAGTGTGGGTATCCATTAAATAGCCCTATTCAACAACTGTAGTAATCCAAGAACTAAGTAAAGACAAATGACAGCCCATTATTACTTTAAAAGAGGAAGTGTCTTTTAATTAATAAAAATAATAATCATTAAAAAAAAACCAATCAGAAACAATTAGAAGGTGTGTCTTTTTTGACTGGTACCACTCTCTCTCTCTCTCTCTCTCTCTCTCTCTGGATATACATACAGTATGTATACCTTTAACATTTTAGAGATGCAGCCAGGGCCAGTTTTCGATGTCCAAATGATGCAACAGAGCAGGTCCGGTGCCCAGAGGTAACATCATGTACTTGTGGGAACTTTAGAAATATGTCAACAGACCAAGAGACAAAATGCTGTGGTCAGGATCCAGATAATTACAGTATATTACTCTATTATTACACTTGAAGTCTATTCCTGGATGTATGAAAGTTAAAAATAACCAATAAGCCAATTTTATAAATGGTCTATTTAAATTTTTTTTTTTTTTTTTTAATTATTCACTTCTATACTATAATTATACACCTTTTTAGGCTGATGCCAGGAAAGTCTAGACTTAAATAAATATGCTCAAAGTTACAGCCAATGAATGTCGTAACCTTCATGGTAGATGGTGGCCTAATGGTTACGGAGGCGCATTTGTAATCAAAAGACTGCAGGTTCGAATCCCTGACCAACAAGGTACCACTGAGGTACCCTGAGAAAGGTGCCAAACCAAAGCACTTCTCCCCGGGCGCTGAAATATAGTTGCCCCGTGCTGTGTGTCATGCACATGGGTTAAATGCAGAGAACACATTTCAATGTTGTGCACTGTGTGCTGTGGTGTGTCAATAGTGACAATTAATCACTTTCACTTCATGTGAGCATGACTGATGTTTTATTTATTTTGTATATATGGTTTACTTGCTGTGTAAGTTTTAACATTTAACTTAAAATGCTATGTTCAGCAAATGAGCATAACTCTGCTTAGTCAACCTGGCATGTTGAAAAAAAAAACATTTTTATATATGGTGAAAAGGAAGTGGGAATGTCAGATCTATTGAGCATGCACATGCCAAGGAGGACCGATCTGCATTTTACCAAGTCATGGCCAAGTATGGCTGGAAGTTCCTTCGGTAATTTAATAACCAACGTTTCACCAATCAGCAACAGACATATTGTACCGTATATCCCAGGTTGTAAGGAAGCTGGGGTCAGAGATGATACATCACCCCTGGTGCAGAGAGGGTTAAGGCCCATGCTCAAAAGCCTAACAGTGGCAGCTTAGTGGTGCTGGGGCTTGAACCCCAACATTCTGGTCAAGTAACACAGGACTTAGCCATTTGTCATCAATGCTCCATTGCTTTTTGTTAATCAGTTCCTTAGTCTTTTTTTTTTTTTTTTTTTTACCTTGATCACCTAAACAACTTTTGCTAACCTGATTTAGCAAAAGGTATCTGAAATGTCCTCACATGAATATGTTATAATTTCTGAAGTCAACACTCCTGACTGTCATTGAAAATTCAAACCTGGTGCTCATGCTAAAGATGCTTTTTTTCTGAATCTGCATGGTCTCTTTCTGTGCTTAATTGTTAATTGTAATTGGGTAAGTTAATTTTACATGGTGCGGCTATTAAATAACTATGGGGTGGCATTTGTAAAAACAGTTTAACATTTTTATGTGCCATTTTCCAACATTCAGAACAATTTTCATACATTTAGAGATAAATTGAATCCAAAAAATCATTGTTCTTGCTGTGTAAATGTTAAACGTAAATATAAATGTTAAATATAAATGTTAAATATAAATGGAAATGTTAAATGTAAATCTAAATATCAAATGTTAAATGTAAATGGCAAATCTAAAGATAAATGTTAATCTAGATGTTAATTATAAATCTAAATGTTTAATCTGAATCTGAATGTTAGATCTAGATCTAAATGTCCCCCACTAAATGCTTTTAGAACATGTACAGTAAATTGGTTACACCCCGTGTACTATTGGCTTTTGCTTAGAAAGGGGTTGTGCCAACAAATGCGCACTCTGAAGCCCCTTTTCTGGATTTCAGCCATGAGAATTCCAGCTCTGCTAGTGCTGCTAATGGTTGTCCAAGAACATGGTCCTTCTTCAGCTATTGTCATGATGAATGTGGTATCCTTGAGCAATACCGAGAGAGATTAAAATGGCAGTAGTGAGACAAAATGGAAGTGAATGTACTGGGCCATCTGATGAAAAATGCTCGACAAAGTTCAAGTCAATTGTTCATTGTTTTCTTTGACATGAACTGCATAATTATGGAGAACTGGATTCCTGATGGCGTAAACAGTGAAACTATATTACAAAACGGTTCTCGAAACTTTGTGAGAAAGGGTCAGAAGAAAGAGGACACAGCTGTGGGAAAATAGTTCCTCCTTCACCAAGACAATGCACCAGCACACACAGTGCTCTCAATGAAGCAGTTTTTGGCCCAGACATGCATCACTGTACTTGACCAACCTCTTTATTTTCCTGAACTAGCACTGTGACACTTTTTTCTATACACTCAAGGGAACTTGTTTTGAGTCTGTTTGAGAAGTGAAGAAGAAAACAATGGTCAGTCTTGTTATTTATTAGCCACACCTCATATAATAGATGCCACAGACACTCACACAAGCGTGCAGTATTCTCACATGACGAGTAGAAAGCCTTTGATCAGCTATAGTGGAAACATATGTAGGCAGTATTAAAAGATTTGGATTTGAGCATAACTTTCTTACAGTGATTAAGACACTATACCTATACCTCTTCTTATTTTTCTTTTCTATATGTTACCTCTCTGTTCCCCTTCAAATTACTTTAAAGACAGTCACTCTGTTCGATTGTAAATGGTTGTTTATCTCTGTGTTAGCCCTGCGATAGTTCAGTGACCTGTCCAGGGAATGCCCTTCCTCTCGCCGGAAGTCAGCTGGGATTGGTTCCAGTTTCCCAGTGACCCAGGTGGATAAGAGGTATAGCTAATGGCTGGATGGATGGATATTCACTCTATGGTTTTCAAATTCATTTGGGATGGCAGACACCCCAGGATTCATTTGACTACACTGCAGAGGCCCAAAAATTGGGTAGTTTGCCCATACCTATTTTTTAAATTCTATTGTTGGTCATTTCAAATTAGAGCGCTCAGCATTTGGGTTGACCCAGAGTCTACAACTGCATGGAAAATGACTGAATCTTCAAAGGTGACAAAACAGTATAACAAACAGAATGATTAAAAATAAATTCAATCCTATCATTGCAACAAGGTGTGGAAGAAGGTTGAACATTGGATGGGCAGCCCATATAATTTTTTTCACAGCACACCATTATGGAATAACCTTATATGGAAAATTTTATTTTGTGTTAGCCAACCGTTTATCCAACTGGCCCAGAAATCATGGACATCTCTTGGAATAAACATGTGGTAATTATGCAGGTCTTTGTTTCATTCAAGACCTCGCAATTCTCTCTTATGTGGTTCTCTAGAACTCTCACCGTACATGTTAGACTGGACTGCACCACTATATGTCCAAACATCTGTCTATTACGCATACAAAATTTATCGATTCCTGTTCTAAGCCTCTAGCGGTTGAATTGATTTGGAGTGAGGGGTTGGGAACTTTCTAAACTGGAGTAGGGTGTGGTCCAATCAGAATACAACTTCTTACAATCTAACAAAATATCTAACTCATTTTTAAACCATTCACAGAGCACACATCTGCAAAGTAAACAATTAT
Source organism: Synodontis membranacea (assembly GCA_025674565.1). Taxonomy (NCBI): domain Eukaryota; kingdom Metazoa; phylum Chordata; class Actinopteri; order Siluriformes; family Mochokidae; genus Synodontis; species Synodontis membranacea. The sequence continues at coordinate 8,644 of JAOVYU010023219.1, forward strand.
GAAACATTGGTTGCACCTGATATATGTAGGAAATTAGTCTGGAGTCCACAGTTTTGTCAACATCGCAAACATACTTCTGCATGACTAGGTAAGGCTCGATCAGCAACTGTGGAATCATGGAAATCCTTTTTGTCAAATATAATTTTCTGGAAAAGGAACAATAACTAAAAGCTTGGAGAACACTATGTACTGCACTGAACATCTACCTGCCAAACTGATCTGTAGTAGTAGGGATTATCATTATCTCTATTTTTACTATCTTTCCCATTGCTGTAACTGGCAAATTTGGAACAATATGTCTGCCTTAAAAAGTGCACATCATGTAAAAAAATGTGAGAATGTTATGTAACTGTAGAATATCAAGAAACAACTGTATAACAAGGAACTACAGAATAAGTAAGTACACTAGTAAGAATAATAATGAACATCAGAATGAAAAGTAATTGATACGGAGGTCTAATTATTAAGATTTACAGATTTTTTAAGAAGCTGATGAAACCAAAAGCTTAACTTGCTTGTTTATGTATTTACCCGTCTGTTCCACGTGACACCTCAATGTTGGACAATAATGGAGCATGTTACAACCATCATTATCTTTTTTTTTTTATATGAAGGAGTTAGTTACTGTATATTCATAGTTAAAACAACAGTTTCAGAATTTGAACAATAGAGAATTTCATGGCTATAAGCCAGTTTATATCAGGGTGGCTGTGCTTGCAGCTAGAAGATAAGCATCAACCGGGGGCTACAGTACTACTCTTCTCTCATCAGGTGTCAATTTATTGCACAAGGCAATTTTTGACATACAATTACAAAGTTAAACTATCCAGAGTGACTATTAACTGTCTAATTATTTCCAAATTCTCTTATTGGCATTGTGGTGTTTTTTGACTTGAGACCATTCAACTGCTTGACAGCCAAGTTATAACATTATAATCATCACTAACAATGGTTGATAGTTGGCTGTGTAGGAGTTATGTGTAGTTGCATTACAGTAATACCTCGTAAATTCGCGGGGTTAGGTTCCAGACCCGGCACATATGTGTGAAATTCGCGAATATTTGGTTCATTTTAGAGTCACTAGAAATGGTAATAAATGCTTATTTCTAAAGTTTAAATTCTAAATATGACCCTAATCATGCTCCAAAAGAACTTTAATTTAATTTAAAAGTTAGCTTAATACATTACCCTTAAAAAAAATAAATGGTTGACGTAAAATCAGAGTACAGAGCCACGGCACATATTTCACATTAGAAAAATCACAAGGCACACCACCAAACAAAAATGCCACAAAAAGTATATATTATATAAAGTATATATTATATGAAATAGTAAAAGTATACATTATATGAAATATAATGAAAATCCTGTTGAACACAAATAGTTGAACACAACGCTAATACTGTTTTGTAATGATATACCCGAAAATCATCCTTCTACAGTCTTCCTCTACTCTGAGCCTCTCTGTTTTTCAAGGAGTTAAGGAGCTGTACTGCCCTCTAGTTACAGGCAGAACTAACAGGCAGCCTTAGAATACCAATGAGGTGAAATTAGATAATCTTCCAAGTAAAGACATACAGAGAAATAATAAGTTATGTATCTACTTCCGGGTCGGCATAATTTCATGAATATGTGAAGTTGCGAATACAGAAACGCTAATATGCGAGGTTTTACTGTAAATGCATTCTTTGATTCCACATGAAGGTGGCTCACACCAACCATAATCCACAAAGATCAAACTGGTTTAATGAAAGAAGCCTATTTAAGGAAGATTATTTAATTGTAATAAACTTTCAAGACAGTAATTTAGGGCACTAACATAAGAGGTTTCATTTAACACATAAATAAACAATGAACAAGATAATGAGAATCAGAGGACAAACCAACAATACCATAAACAAAGACACAGGGAAGTAGGCCAAGCAGCAGAGAGAAAAGGTTTAGGATTGGTGAGGATTGGTTAAACAGTCCATGGTCATAAGGTCTAGGTGTTAGTATCAAAGCAAGACTATCCTGGGTCCAAAAATGTATGTTATTTCAAATGAGGATAGACAAGTTGTGATTGCATCTCATAATTAACACCTCAAACTCGTTGTGCTCCTCACCAGGGAATCCTGTTTCCATGAAAGGGTATACATGGTCTGCAACAATGCTTAGGTAGGTGGTACATGTCAAAATAACAACCAAGGTTTCCCTGCAGAACATTTCCCAAAGCATCACACTGCCTCCACTGGCTTGCCTTCTTCCCACAGTGCATCCTGGTGCCATGTGTTCCCCAGGTAAGAGACACACATGCACCTGGCCATTCACATGATGTAAAAGAAACTGGCCTGGTCATCAGACCAGGCCACCTTCATCCATTGCTCTGTGGTCCAGTTCTGATGCTCATGGGTCCATTGTTGATGCTTTCGGTGGTGTACAGGGGTCAGCATGGGCACCCTGACTGTTCTGCAGATATGCAACATAGACAACAAACTGTGATACACTGTGTATTCTGACACCTTTCTATCAGAACCAGCATTAAAGTCTTCAGCAATTTGAGCTAGAGTAGCTCGTCTGTTGGATCGCACCACATGGGCCAGCCTTCACTCCCCACATGCATCAATATGCCTTGGACGCCCAAGACCCTGTCGCTGGTTCACAATTGTCCCTACCTTGGATCACTTTTGACAGATACTGGCAACTGCAGACCGGGAACACCCCACAAGAGTTACAGTTTTGGAGATGCTTTGAAACTGTCATCTAGCCATCACAAATTTCTAAGGACAAAATGTTCACTTGCTGCCTAATATATCCATCCACTAACATGTGCCATGATGAAGAGATAATCAGTGTTATTCACTTCACCTGTCAGTGATCATAAAATTATTCCTGATCTGTGTTAATTTTATATATTTTTTTCATTATATAT
>JAOVYU010023352.1:0-11549 GCA_025674565.1 Synodontis membranacea
GACAGTGCCCCCCCCCCCCCCAGGTTCAGAGGAAAGATTGAGGAAGGACTCAGCGGAGAGGCTGAGGAGAGGCTCAGCAGAGAGGCTGAGGAGAGACTCAGCGGAGAGGCTGAAGGGAGACTCAGCGGAGAGGCTGAAGGGAGACTCAGCAGAGAGGCTGAAGGGAGACTCAGCGGAGAGGTGGACCTCGGAAGAGGGAAGGCTGAGGTGGACCTCAGAAGAGGGAAGGCTGAGACAGAACTGAGCAGAAAAGCTAAGACGGAACTCAGAGGAAAAGCTGATGAGGGAGTCAGAGGAAAAGCTGATGAGGGAGTCAGCGAGGAAATGGAGTAGGGACTCCGGAGAAAAGCTGAAGAGGGAGTCAGCCAGAGAGCTGAGTGGGAACTCAGGTGAGAAACTGAGTAGGGACTCAGGGGGAAATCTGAGTAGGGACTTGGGAAAGAGAGTTTTCGTGAGGGCTTGGGTAGGACAGTTGGGTGTGTGTGAAGGTGTGCATGTGTATATGAGAACCTTGATCTTCTCGAGTTCACGGATAGGCTCTGATAGGTACTCTGGAGCTGGTTCTGATGCTTGAACCGTATTTGGCTCGGACACTGGATCTGCGACAGGGGCTGGTTCTGTGGCGGACAACTGAGACTCAGAGCTTGACCTTTTCTTTGCCTTTCTCCATCTCTTTGTCTTTGTCTACACCAGGGCCAGAACTAGAGCGAGTTCTGAGGCTGAAGCCAGGCCTGGAGTGTGCCCTGCGGCTGGAGCCGGAACTGGAGCCTGCCCTGCAACTGGAGCCGGAACTGGAGCCTGCCCTGCAACTGGAGCCGGAACTGGAGCCTGCCCTGCGGCTGGAGCCGGAACTGGATCCTGCCCTGCGGCTGGAGCCTGCCCTGCGGCTGGAGCCGGAACTGGAGGACAGAGGAGATAAAACAGAGTTATGGGTAGAGAACTCTGTCATGTGGGTCTCCTCTGTGGTTTGCTCTGAGTTGCAGGCTGCATCCTTGGTCAGTCTGGGAAGTTCTGGGTGGCCAGCCGCCCTCTCAGCTTGCCCCAGGAGTTCTATGGTGCAGTCAGCCCTTACGGCCTGCTTGGGGAGCCCCGGGCCATCGACCGCCCTCTCGGTCGTCTCAGGGAACTCCGAGATGCAGTCTGCCTTTGTAGGCTGCACCGGTTTCTTCCTACTGCAGGCTGCCCTCTCAGCCTGCCAGAGGGGTTCTGGTTCTGCTTCTGCCTCTGGAAAAGAGTCAAAGAAAGAAAAACAGTTAGTAGCGGCGTGCTCCAGAGCAGTGGCCTCCCTTTGGGTGTCTGGAGGGCGCTCGGAGGCAGTGACCCTCATCTGGGCCTCTGGAGGGGGCTCCAGAGAAACGGCCTTGGTCTTCCCCACTGGAGGGAGCTCCGAAGACTCCCCGCAGTACAAGTCCACAAGCCACTCGTCTGCGTTGTCTTCAAAGAATTCCTCCAGCTTGTTGCCAAAGGCCGTAAGGTGCCACGTACTTGGGTGATCCACGGCGATGAGGTACTCGGCATATGGGTGAAGAGACCCATCGCCGCAAGTACCTCACCCAGGTGTATTCAGACGGCTTAGGGTCCACTATGCTTTCCCTAAGCTGCCAACAATCGTGGAGGAAGCTGAAGGGATGGTCACTCACACCATCGGAGGGTGTCAGTGTGTGGCATTTCCACTTCTGTCATGATTCCTGACTAGACGGGACTAGTGAGGTGGATGTGTGTGGGAAAAAGGGTTCAGACACAGGCGCAGTAACCAGACAGAGAGGGAGGAAGGAGTAAACTTACAGAAGTATACTTTATTTACAGAGATGATACTCTTGGGGTACAACAAACAACAACCTAAGAGGGAATGTAAACATAAACTGGACGGAACTAGTGGAGGCCCTCTACTCCTGAGCATAAGTCATGCTGACCTTGTGGAGAACCTTAAGCTAGTCCAGAGAATAACAAAATGAAGATCCTCTCTAGTTCTATATACAACAAAGTGGAACTGAATGAATATATATAAGTAAACACAGTAATACCTTGTGCATTCGCGTTTCTGTATTCGCGACTTCACAGATTCGTGAATTTGAATTTTTGCGGTTTTTTCACACATCTGCGAAATCCTCAAAAATCCTGGCATTAAACGATAACTGTCACACACTGCCCACATCATCACGCACCGACCTGGAAGTTAACTCTCGAATCTCTTCACCTAAAACTAAGGCTGCCTGTTAGTGCTCCCTGTCACTAGAGGGCAGTAAACTCTTTGACTACTATAAAGATGAACTGTACGGAGCTGTAGAGGAAGAATTTCATGCGTGTCATTTTTCAGTTCCTGTAAGAATAAAATGCTGTTTTTAACTTTGTGTTCAACTAAGTAAGTAAATTGAGACTAGATTTTCATTATATTTCAATAAATATACTTTTTGTGACATTTTCGTTTGGTGGTGTGCCTTGTGATTTTTCTAATATGAAATATATGCCGTGGCTCAAAAAGGTTGTGAACACTTAAGGAATTAGGTGATACTGTACTCTGTTTTTACATCAACCATTTATTATGTTTAAGGGTAATGTATTAAGCTAACTTTTAAATGAAATGAAAGTGCTTTTGGAGCATGATTTAGGTCATATTTAGGGTTTAAACTTTAGAAATAAGCATTAATTAGCATTTTTAGTGACTCCACCAAACATTAGCGATTTTCACACATCTGCGCCAGGGTCTGGAACCTAACCCTGTGAATGCACGAGGTATTACTGTATATCAGTAGCAGCTGAGTAAAGCATTATCATGACATAAATATCCTAGAGAAACAGAGCCCCAGAAAGCCTACACAGACTCATGCCGGCGAACGTGAAAGAACGGCCGGGAAGAGGAGCAGGAAGTAAACACACAAATATATAATCCACCCGTGACAGGAAACAATACCTCGCGGCAACACATGCGCGAGCGAGTCCTTTATAGTGTTCATAATCACAACTAATCACCGTCCCGGTGTGTCTAATTCTGCGAATGCGGAAGTCCGAGAACGTGTGTTGCCACAGGCAACGAGCCGACGCTCTCCAAAATCCCGTAAACGTCACAGGTGCGCGGGGATCGCGCATGAAGAGAGAGAGAGAGAGAGAGAGGGTGATGTGTGCACTCACAGAAGCCTCCTGCATAGGAGGCTGTGCGTGCGCCATGACAGCAAAAGATATAAAATAGATTAAAATATATTTGTAACTGAAATTGCAATTGAAATCAGAGAGAGAAAGCAACCATAAACAGATGGGTTTTAAGTCTAGATTTGAAAAGTGGGAGTGAGTCAATGTTTCTAAGCTCTTATGGTAAAGAGTTCCAGAGCGGGGGGGAGCAGGCAGGTGTGCTCTGCTCCCCATAGTGGTAAGACGGGCGGAAGGAACACTCAGTTGGATGGTGGAGGAAGATCTGAGAATACGGGAGAGAGTGACAACATGAAGTAAGTCAGACAGATATGGAGAGGCGAGGTTGTGGATGACCTTAAATATTAATAGAAGGATCTTAAAAATAGTATGGAACTTAACTGGGAGCCAGTGAAGCTGCTGCAAAATGGGAGTGATGTGGTGGATGGAGTGGATTCTGGTAATAATGCGGGCAGCTGAGTTCTGAACCAATTGAAGCTTATGGAGGGATTTGTTAGAGAGACCAAAAAGGAGAGAATTGCAGTAATCCAAGCGAGAAGTGATAAGACTGTTAACAAGGCTAGCATTGGTATGAGGGGTTAGGGAGGGATGAAAGTGGTTAATATTACGTAAGTGGAAATATGAAGTCCGAGTGATGATATTAATGTGGGACTGGAAAGATAAGGTACTGTGGAGGATGACCCCCAGGCTCTTAACCTGTGGGGAGGGAAGAACAGAAGAGTTGTCAATAACTATATGAGAAATAATATTAAGAAGGGTGATATGACAAATAGTATCAAAGGCTGCACTCAGGTCAAGAAGAATAAGAATAGTGGGTAAACCAGAGTCACCTGCCATGAGAAGGTCATTAGTAATTTTTATAAGCGTAGTTTCTGTGCTATGAAGAGGACGAAAGCCAGACTGGAACTGTTCATACAAATTATTATGAGATAAATGGAAATGAAGTTGAGTAGCTACTATTTTTTCAAGAATTTTGGAAAGAAAAGGTAATTTGGAAATTGGGCGGAAGTTATTTAAGTCGAAGCATCAGTGCCAGGATATCTTTAGTATCAGAGTTATTACAGCAGTTTTGAATGATGAAGGAACAGTTCCAGTGGTGAGAGAACAGTAAATAATGACAGAGATAAGGGGAACCAGAGAAGGAAGACAGGCTTTAACCAAATCTGTGTGGAGGGGGTCCAACTGGCAGGTAGATGACTTGGACTTATGAATAAGATCTGTAATTTCTGAGAGGGTGGGAAGGTGAAAGGATGAAAAAGAGTAAGTGGGTGGATGGAGTTCAAATGAGGTACTATCTATGAGGTTTGAGCCAATATCCTGGTGGATCTTCTGGAGTTTTTCAGTAAAGAAGGACATAATGGAATTACAGAAAGCACTTGAATAAAGGTGAGATGGTAGCAGATCCAGAGGTTCGGCACTATAGTTTAGCAATGAAAAATGTAACTTTGTGTTACCTTTATTACAAGAAATTATATTAGAATAATGGTTGGATTTAGTTTGAGCAATACAATCCTTGTAATACAATATATGGTCTTTATATATCTCTTTATGAACAGCGAGTCCAGATTTTATAAAAAGCCGCTCGAGTTGGCGACCTTTGGCTTTCAAAAGCTGAAGTTCAGACATAAACCAGGGAGAAGAAAAACAAAAAGAAACAGATCTAGTTTTTAATGGGGCGATGTTATAAGAAGCCTCATCTTCTTCTGCAACAGCACAATTCTGCTGCATTATCTTCAGAGAATGCACTTTCTAGTTAGTGTAATTGCCTAGTTAGAATGCACTTTCTTGTTCTTTTTCCTCTTATTACTATTAGCGATTACACAATACGCAACACTTTTGTTATTCCTACTTTTCATCTGCTTCTTATTGGTGATTGCACAATGTGCAGCACTATTGTTATTCCTACTTTTATTCTTCTTCTCCTTCTTAGTATTTTTATTAGTGATTGCGCAATGTGCAAAACTATTGTTATTTCTACTTTAGTTATTAGTAATTGCACAATGCGTAACACTATTGTTATTCCTACTTTCTTATTATTATATTAGTGATTGCATAATGCGCAATACTATTGTTATCCCAACTCTTCTTATTAGTGATTACGCAATGCACAACACTTCATATTCCTACTTTTCTTATTATTGATTTCTTATTATTGCAGAAATGAAAGAACATATCCAGCAGCTCATGACCGGTATCACTCAGGTGATGGAAAGATTAACTTATATGTCTCATTCCTCTACCCATACAGCTTCTCCCATTACTCCACTGGAAAAGTTCAATGGGGAACCAGCACGTTGTGAGTGGTCCTGCTTCAGCTACAACCTTTCCACGCATCCAGAAGTGTGCATTCGGATCAAGAGAAGATGGCTACTATGAGCACACTTCTTTCAGGAATGGCAGCATGGTTAAATGGAAGAGAGGCGGTCTAATCCTATGAACCATTCCTTACCCTGTTTAAAAGAGTTTTTGATCATGCTTCCAAAGGCAAACTGGATAGCTTTTCAACCACAGAGCGGGTCCACAAACACAGACCCAGACTGCCTCAACCTCAAGTGCATCTGAACCCATGCACCTCGGAAATGCTAAGCTAACTCCAGCTGAACAGGAAAGAAGGATGAAGGAAAATCTATGCTTTTACTGTGTGTTTTGGGGCATAATATCATAGCATGTGACAAATGCCAACAATCTCCCTCTAAATCTCCCTCTATAGGGCAGCTCTATTCAACAGGCGGCCCACGGGCCAGAACCGGCCCATCAGTCATTTTGGACCGGCCCGCTGACTACCAGTGGTGCTAACTAAGTGCGCCACTAAGCAGTGGTGCTTTGTATGAATGGGGTACAATACAAGACATACAGGGAAATGTGCGGCCCACTGGCAAAAGCCGTATGACAATTTGGCCCAATGAAAAATCTAATTGAATACCCCTGCCATAGGGGCTTCATCTAGGTGCAAAACCACTGTGGTGAGTCAGAACCCTTTTCTTTCTGAACCAGATAACTGTGAAGTATCCTTACCCTCTACCACTTATTCCCTCAGCCCTTGAACAACTACGCACCGCCAAAGTATTTACTAAGCTGGGTTTTAAAAGAACCTATAATCTCATCCACATCAGAAAGGGTGATGAATGGAAGACTGTGTTTGGAACCTCTTGCGGTACTGGTACCAAGTTAACCATATTGGTTGTCTTGTGCTCAATCAGTGTTTCAGTGCCTCATAAAAGATGTCCTCCGCAAGTTCCTGGGACACTTTGTCATCGCATGACATATCCCATCCACTAACATGAAGAGATAATCATTGTTATTCACTTCATCTGACAGTGGTCATAATGTTATGCCTGATCGGTGTATATACACACACTTACCTACACTTATCTAACTCCTCTCTTTCCCCTTACCGAATAACTCTTATTTCTCAATCTTCTTTTCTTAGCAAATATAAAATGTCTCTTTTCTTTAACAGATACTTTTTTTATTTTCTTAAACCACATTTTCACTTTTCTTTAACTAATATGTCTTTTGCTTTAAACCTCTTTCTTTTCTTTAACAAAAATTGCCATGTCTGTGCATGGAGGTGGAAAAAGATGCAGGAATATTCCAGAAGGGTTATTTTATTGAAAAAAGATATAAAAGAACAAATAAACAAACAACCAAACAGCAGGGCCAAATCAGGAAGCAGTAATGATAACTAAAAATAGTAGCAGTACGCTAACATCCAACCGGGATGCAGAGAGATATCATCCGTAATATATATTCAAAGAGTTCAGAGTCAATAAGCACATAGAGTTCAGAGTCAATATGCACAGAGAGTTCAGAGTCTTTAAGCACATTGAGTTCAGAGATATGCACATAGGGTTCAGAGTCTTTAAGCACAGAGCCCAGCAGGGCAGAGAAGCCTAGGAATCAGAAAGACCAAACAACTTAGCTGAACTACGAGAGTCAGTTTGGATGGCGCTTCGGCTTGAAGCCTAGCGTTAGCCTGTAGCGTAGCACTCGCCCGCGGTGTAGCATTGGCGGAGACGAAGCCCTCCGCGAGAGTAGAAGCTTTGCTCGGAGCACGTCTCTGAGCTGAAGAGAAGTGTGGCTTGAGGTGAAGGCATAGCCTTGCCTGTGATGGTAGCGTAGCTTAGCACATAACATAGCTTGTGGCTGTGCCGTAGCTTGTTTTCTGAAATCATATTTTCTCTTTTCTTTTCAAATATCTCTCATTTTTCTAATCTTTATTTTTGTTTCTTTTTTCTTTTTCACCACTTAATGCCCGCATGTTAAAATGCATTTGCCACAGCCTTTTAAAGCTTGGCTCTCAGCTGTGGCACGTTTATTTTGATTGTGGCCACGTGATTGTTACCCAGCAACCAGGTCCATATTAGGACCCCGGGTTGGCCATGGCTTTGCCTAAGATGTGTCTTGCAATGCCACTGCGGCTTGTGACGTTACACAGAAAGCCAAACCAGCCATTGCAACAAATTATGGAACGACTCACTGAAGAAACCCTAAACAGCTCATAATGGCAATAACATCATTTTGTGTGGTCACACAACGTTCAAAATTGAACAATTGTTTAAAGCAGATGGCTGTACAAATTAAAAAGTCCCAATTTGAAAAATGTGTATGTTAATGTCTAAACCTAACTGTGCCACTCTTCAAAACAAGGTCTGTAAATAGAAATGCACAGGGGCACATCACAGGCCTTGCACAACCAGGGAGTGATGTTGCGTGCTCATTTGTTTGAGCAGTTCTGGCATCTCCTGTGACCTTTCAGGGCCATGTCAGATTTTCCAATGTCTACAGCACAAGTAGCAGGAACATACTCGCCACACCTTTCCAGTGGGTCACCTGTTTTCTCCACACCACACAGCTGGCACACCAACTCCACCATGAAGTCTTTGTGTGTCAGTTGTGACATTCCCTGCATGCTGACAGGCTCCAAATGCATAATATAGGATGGAGGCTCCAAATGCATAATATAGGATGGTAGAGCGCACCTACACCTCCCGTATGTCCATCCATTTCATAAAGACAATGTGCCCTTGCCTGGTCCACCAAATTGTGCCTCTTGGGGAGTTTTTCTAAAGAGAGTTTTTCTCATCCCTTATGGTTCCCGGATGGCGAACAGGATATTGGGGAGATCCCAGTTCCGTCCATCCTCATCGATGACCACCGCAGCATCCGCTTTAGGGTCTGGTTGAAATACTCCCCCAAGCCGTCGATTTGGGTGTGGTACACCGAGATGTGGCGCTGTTTCATCTGCAGCAGGCGGCAGAGGTACTGCATCAGCTTGGAGATGAAGGGGGTCCCCTGGTCAGTTAAAATGTCCTTGGGGATTCCCACACGGCTGAACAGCAGCAGCAGCTCCCGGGTGATATTTTTGGATTTCGCCTTGTGAAGCGGGACTGCCTCTGGGTACTGGGTGGTATAGTCCAGGACGATGAGGACATACTCATATCCCCGGGCGGACTTTAGCAGCGGCCCAACGAGGTCCATACAGACCCAAACGGGACTCCAGTGATCGGCAAGGGGAAAAGTGGAGCTGGCGGTGGCTTGTAGGGAGAGGTCCGCTGGCAGTGAACGCAACGCTGGCAGAAGTTCTGGACCTCTGCCACCATCCCGGGCCAGTGGAACCGGTCGGTCCTTGACCTTCTCTAGGGTGTTCCATGGCCCCAGGTGGCCCCCTAGCAGGTGGGTGTGAGGCAGGTGCATGATGGCATCCACTCTGGACTGTGAGATGATGAGGAGGTCACAGGGCTCATCGCGGCATGCACAGTGGTAGTACACCAGGCCGTTTTTACATTTACATTCACATTTGCGGCATTTATCTGATGCTCTTATCCAGAGCGACATACATCAGTGCTCAAGTAGTCCACATCTGTTTCTTAAACCTGTCAAGCTAAACTTAAATCAACGTCTACTATTCAACCAAGTTAATGCACGCTCAGTACACCTAAACACCAGATAACAATATCTAAACAACACCTGTCAAAGAAAGTCAGAAGTTAAGACAAAGTAAGGAAGGGATGGGGATAAGGTTTTTTTTTTAATTGAGAAATAAGTAAGCAAAATGAGAGACATTGTTAGTCACCAATGTGATCCTTGAAGAAGTGGGTCAGAAGAGGGAGTTCGTTCCACCACTGGGGGCCAAGACTGAGAAGAGTCTTGACGCATGTCTCCCTCTTCTTTTAAGCAGCGGAGGCTCAAGACAAATTGTTTTTGGCAATGAAGTACACCACCAGGAGGATCTACCCAAGATTCACTGCCTCCTTATTCATAGCCGGTCGCCTTCCTTCTGCTCTCTCCCAAAGTCCCTACCTTGGGCGTCCTGCTGAGACAGAGGGGAGAGAGGGTTAATATCGGAAGCGGACTCACCTCCTGGGCTGGCGTCAACACTGTTGTCCTCATCCTCGGCCAGCAGGGCGGCTGGGGCAGGCAGCTCGGCTGGCTGACAGCCTCGTCTCTGGCATCGTCGGGCTGCACACTTCTTGGGGCCCTATGGTGGCTGGGAACCCTGGCCAATCACTCCCTAGGAGCAATGGAACCAGGAGATCAGGGATTAGTCCAGGGGCAACAGTGGGTGGTAGGGCTGAGGGCCAGGCCAGGGTGATGTAACTCCCTGAGTCCAGGAAAGCTGTCACTGGGCGGCCATTGAGTCATGCCCAAGAGAATTAAGGCAGTGCTGGAAAATAATGGTGACCACACAAAATATTGATATTTTGGGCACAATTTGGACATTTTTACTTAGGGGTGTACTCACTTTTGTTACAAAAATGTGAGTGGTGTACTCACTTTGTAAGATACTGTATATGTGCACACATTACAACACTTCACAAGTCTCACATCATCACTCTGGTCTCAAGTGAAATCTGAGCTAATCTTGAGTCATCAATTCAGTATCATGGTCTCTGGTGAAAATATGCATTTACTGGGTGGAAATTTTGCCATTATTTTGTCTTTAAAGCAGAAAAGGGGATCAGCATCACAGTATAGTGCAGATTGGGCCTTTCAGATGCTGTCATCATCCATATATTTGGTATTGAGGTAATCTAAAAGTAACGGAAAGTAATCAGTTACATTATTTAAATTTTGTGCTACTGTAATTAGATTAGGTTACTAAATAATTTTTAAGCAAGTAATTAGTAATAGCATTAGCCCTTATAAAAATAAGTAACTGATAAATGGATTTAAAAATAGATTGTTGTTTAATAATTGTTTATCATGTGTGAAGTTTTTTGTTCAGATAGTAAGCATATGTTGGCCCCAATGTTTTCCATCGAGTGTGGGACCGCGTCCTCACTAATCGGTCTGTATCTCCTTTTCTCCTCAGGTGATTGAAAGCCGATGTATTTCAGTTCAAGTGAATTGGTGTAATGTGAGAACACATGGCTAGCAAAGAGCATGCAAGTCTTTTTCCGTTTGTATTTATATACATAGCCTATAGCTGATACAGTAAACCCTAGTTTATCGCAGTTAATCCGTTCCAGACTCTACCGCAATAAGTGAATTTCCACGAAGTAGCATTTACGCATAGTTAGAGCATAGAAAACCTGTTTACGACTTTCTAAATATGGTTTTTAACATATTATTAGAGCCATCTAGACATGAAATAACACCCAATTTTTTGGAAAAAAGTTAATAAAAAATAAAAAATAAAAATAAATGACTCAAGACAACTGACTCAAGGCAACCTGCATTTTCACTGTCTCGATCAACTTTTTAATGAATATACTGTATTTGAAAAAAACGCGATAGAGTGAAGCCACGAAATTTGAACTGCGAAGTGGCGAGGGTCGACCGTACATTGATCTGTCCTAGGCCATTTTTGTATTGATTTTTGTTTCCAGGTAATATGATCCGGTCCAAGTCATTAATGTCTGTCTGTCTGTCTGTCTGTCTGTCTATCTATCTATCTATCTATCCATCCATCCATCCATCCATCCATCCATCCATCCAGCCATTTATATGCTCCAGTATTGCTCCAATATTGATCATATGTATAACAAAGCCGATCTGTATAAATTGGATTAGCTATCAGTAGTAATTTCGTATTGTTATAGCATAGCCCTATTTTGGTGGTACAGACCTTATAATACATGAATACACATATCTAGAAAAAATTTCCATCGCCCCTAAAATAGCATGACCTGGGCCCGGTTTCTCAAAAGCTTCTTATCGCTAAGTAGTTCTTAAGTTTACCTTAACCTCTCTTAACATTATGGAACGTTTCCCGAAGTGTTCGTACACTAAGTATATCTTACGTACGTCCCACGTTCGTAAGGTTAGCTGTCCCTTAGCGTAGTTTCAGCTCAAGATGCTAGTGGCTGCCACTGAGCAGCAGTATTTAGAAATCAGCAGTGCATGCAAGTCAAATTATGGCACGTTATTAATGTTGTATCAATGATGGAATATAGTCTAGA
>JAOVYU010023553.1:0-11541 GCA_025674565.1 Synodontis membranacea
GTTTATTTATAAGAAAAGTTAATTTTCTCAGGCAAATGTCATTATAAGGATATTATGGCACTCAGATTGAACGTTTTTTCCCCCAGGGATTGGTAAATCAGTAGGAACAAAGTGTTTAATTTTTTAAAATGAAACAATTTGAACTGATTTGGGTGGCATTTGCTTCATCACCAGGCATGGAGCACAACTTCAACAAGATTGCCACCCTGAACCAGGGAACTCCCTATGACTACAACTCTGTCATGCAGTACCACAGGTCAGACAAACCTCTACCCAACCAATTACTCTATTTCTATTATTAATTATTGTTAATAATAATTATTAATATCAATATTAATAATTACTATTATTAATTCTATTATTATTATTATTATTATTATTATTATTATTATTATTATTATTAATTGGTTATCATTAGCTTGTTGGTATATAAGCACTGTATATGTTAATTCACTTAAGACTGACCTTTATTTTTCAGAACTGCTTTCTCTAAGAATGGCCAGCCCACCATGATCCCCATTCCAAACGCCAACGTGGCCCTTGGCCAGGCCACTCAGATGAGCCAAAATGACATTACCAGGCTCAACAGACTCTATGGCTGTTGTAAGTAGCAAAAGAGTATTAGTTATATGTACAGTATGTAAAAAGAGTATTTAGCCATGAAAAGAGCAGTGAAATGAAACAGGTTCATTTGCCGATTAAACTTGTTTTTGATTTTTTTTTTTCTTGTATAGAGACTGAGAATGTCTGCAGTGGTCCACTTCCTGGTGGTCCCTCCTAAAGGAGATAACAAATGTCCATAATCAGTTAATAATAATAAAATCAATGGCTTCAGACCCCAAACTGGACTCCTTTGCTTTTTTTTTTATGAATCGCTTTTTCTCAAAACCAATTGTTTTTTTCCCATATATGACATTAAAATAAAAGACACCATTTAGGAAATAAATAACCTACAGACACAGATCATTTATTTAAAGAACATGACAATACATTATAGGGGAATTGAATGTGAATTGGGAGACTTTTGAAAAAAAAAAAAAGTGCAGAAGGTTTAACAACAATAACAACAACAAAAAATCCCCAATCCAGTCTTAAAATCTAAATCACTTCAATGTCAAACACAACATTTAAAATGATACATTATCTGTTTACCTGCACAGAAGAGATTTTCACAGCCCATTTCCTCCAGTTTCCTCCAAGTATGGCTTGCCAAGGGCTTCCAGGAACACAAATTTGGGCTTTGTGGTGTTAACAGTGAGACTAACATTGTCAAAGGCTGCTTGAGCTCTTTTTCTGTTATGACATTGAGTATCGCTGTCACTGAATAAGAAATCGCTGTCTACAGTTTCATTCGCCTTGGTCACAACCTGCAGCCTCCTGAAGTTGGACAAATTGTTGAACAAGTTCTGTATCTGACCTAAAATCCAAGGCATGACTAAAATGATTACGATTTGGAAGAGTTTTCCATTATCAGCCATACTCTCTATTCCCAGCCTGTGAACTCCATTAGCAAGAAGAAAAGTCGAGATGACTGGGGATGGGCTGAGATGCAGTGATCTGCCATGGCGTCTTGTATTTATCACCAATGCCCTGCTACTGTACATCTGATTTTCACCATGCTGTACACTAAGTCCAGTTGAGCTGTTCTGAAGAATGACAGTATAACACTGTTGGACATTGGCTATTACAGCACTGTTTAACAGTCTACTGTCACTGTCTCAGTTCCTATCCTGAACCCTGTGTCGGGTTTAACTCCATCAGCACCACTGGCATAGTTTGACATTTATCTACATTTATCTGAACTGATGTCAGTACTCAGTGTAACTATTGCGTATCATGTTATGCATAAACATACAGTAACAGCAGACAATCATGCCAAGCTTGACTTAAAGCCAAACAACACAGCGCATCAAATCAGTATAAGTAAAAGCATCAGTGGGGAAATAAAGGGCAGGGACATTAGCAAAATTCAAGGTTTAACATGAAACAACACAACAAGGTATTAACTGGTGAGACAATTGGTGTGTGGACATGTGATTGTGTGTGGTGGTCCATGTGAAGCGCAGTTCCAAGGTAAAATCCATAAGCGCCACTCAGCACTTTCTTTTGTGCTAACCTGGTGTATTTATCTTTCACTTACAGTATGAGTGCAGACACTGCCAACCATAAATCTATTAATTGAACTGTTATTTAAAACGCATGATCTATACAAGCACTCATATCCAACTTATAGTATTGTTGTTACAGTAAGCCTACAGTATATTTACACTACCAAAGTTTTAGAACACCCCCAATTTTTGGAACAACTTTGCTAGAGCTTTTTATTTTATGACTTCTATCTGATTGAATCAGAACAAAAACATTTTACATTAGTTTTTCAAAACATAATAAATGCTCCTGGGTTTTGCTGTAAAAATAAAAACTTGAAAGAATAAAATCTTGCTGAACATGCTGTCATGTCTGTGGACGGAGGCGGACACAGATGTCGGAATATTTCAGAAGGGTTATTTTATTGAATAAAGAAATAAAGAACAAACAAACAAACAACTGAGCAGCAGGGCCAAATCAGGAAGTAGTAACAATAACTAAGGCTAGTAGCAGCACGCTAATGTCCAACCGGGATGCAGAGATATATCATCTGTAATATATATACAAAGAGTTCGGAGTCTTTCAGCACATAGAGTTTAGAGTAAATATGCACAGAGAGTTCAGAGTCTTTCAAGGTCAAGGTTCAAGGGTTCAAGGTTGCTTTATTGCCATTTCAACAATATACATGTGGTACAGTACATAGTGAAATGAAATATTGTTCTCCAGGACCATGGTGCTACATAAAAGGACTGGGACAATACAAATCCGTAAATTGCACGTATGCCACATAAAGTCAAGACAAGACAAGACAACTGCATAAAGTGCACGTGCACAGACGTGCAAAAACAGTAAGTAAACAAACACGAGACAAGTGTAACAAAGACAATACATACAAGAGCAGCAACTAATGTGTAGCAGCAAAATCAAGATGTAGTGCAAGTAGAAATGCTATCAGAATGGTGTACTGACTCTGTGTGTGTGTGTGTGTGCGTGTATGTGTCAGTCCAGTCCTTGAGTGTTTAGAAGCCTTATGGCTTGAGGGAAGAAGCTGTTGCAGAGTCTGGTAGTAAGGGCCTGAATGCTTTGGTACCTCTTTCACGATGGCAGGAGGGTGAAGAGGGGTGTGTGAGGGGTGTGTGGGGTCGTCCACAATACTGGTGGCTTTGCGGATGTAGCGTGTTTAGTGAATGTCTCTGATGGAGGGAAGCGAGACGCCGATGATCCTCTGTTCTCTGTTCTCCGATGATCCTCAGCCTCTGTTCTCACTATCCGTTGCAGAGTCTTGCGGCCAGTTACAGTGCAATTTCCATACCAGACAGTGATACAGCTGCTCAGGATGCTCTCGATTGTCCCTCTGTAAAAAGTGGTAAGGATGGGTGGTGAAAGATGGGCTTTCCTCAACCTCTGCAGAAAGTAGAGACACTGTTGGGCTTTCTTGGCTATGGAGCTGGTGTTGAGGGACCAAGAGAGGTTCTCCGCCAGGTGAACACCAAGGAAATTGGTGCTGTTGACAATCTCCACAGAGGATCCGTCGATGCTCAGCAGTGAGTGGACGCTCTGTGGTCTCCTGAAGTCAACAATCATTTCTTTTGTTTTGTCCACTTTCAGAGACAGGTTGTTGACTTTGCACCAGTCCATTAGTGGTTTTACCTCCTCCCTGTATGCTGACTCGTCATTCTTGCTGATGAGACCCACCACGGTCGTGTCACGTGAACTTGATGCTGTGGTTTGAACTGTACATTGCTGCACAGTCGTGAGTCAGCAGAGTGAACAGCAGGGGACTGAGTACACAGCCCTGAGGGGCCCCAGTGCTCAGTGTGGAAGTGCTAGAGATGCTGTTGCCGATCAGGACTGTCTGAGGTCTATCAGTCAGGATTGAGTTACAGAGGGATGTGTTCAGGCCCAACAGGCTTAGCTTTTCAGTCAGGTGCTGAGTAATGATTGTGTTGAATGCTAAACTGGTCTATGAACAGAATTTGAACATATGTGTCCTTCTTGTCCAGGTGGCTGAGTGCCAGGTGAAGGGTGGTGGCGATGACATCGTCCGTAGAGCAGTTGGGATGATAGGAGAACTGCAGGGGATCCAGTGTAGGTGGCAGCAGGGTCTTAATGTGCCTCATGACAAGCCTCTCGAAGCACTTCATAATTATGGGTGTGAGTGCTATGGAACAGTAGTCATTGAGACAGGACACTGGAGACTTCGGAGACTGGAATGATGGCTGTGCTCAGAGACATGTTGAAGATGTCGGTGAATACATCTCCCCGGGATGTTATCTGGCCCAGCAACCTTCCGTGGGTTAACTCTGTGAAGAGTTTTCCTCACATCAGCCGTGGTCAGACATATCACCTGGTCATTGGGAGAGGGGGAGAATTTCTTTGCCACCACGTCGTTCTGTGTGTTGAACTGTGTGTAGAAGTCATTCAGTGCATCCCGTAGGGAGGTATCACCATCACAAACAGGTGTTGTTGTCCTGTAGTTGGTGATGGCCTGGATACCTTGCCACATACGCCGTGTGTCACTGCTGTCACTGGAATGGCTGTAGATTTCCTGCCCGTGGGCACGTTTCGCTGCTCTGATGGCCTGAGACAGTTTGGCCTTCGCTGTTCTTAGGGCTGCCTTTCACCTGCTTTAAAGGCAGAATTACAGGACTTCAGCAGCTCACGCACCTCCGCAGTCATCCACCTGGTTTTTCCTCGCGGTGATGGTCTTGGAGATAATGATGTCATTGATGCACTTGCTGATGAAGCCAGTCACTGATGACATATACTCCTCCAAGTTGATGCTGTTGCCATTGGATGCAGCCTCCCTGAACATGTGCCAGTCAGCGTGCACAAAACCGTCCTGAAGATAAGAGATGGCCCGTGCAGGCCAAGTTCTCACCTGCGTCAGAACCAGTTTAGAGCGTCTATGTTTGTGTAAACAAGATCCAGCGCGTTCTTCTCTCTCATTGCAAATCCACATACTGATGGAATTTCGGGAGAACTGACTTGAGTAGTTGCGTGGTTGAAATCTCCGGCGATAATAAACAGTCCATCCAGATGTGTATTCTGTAAACCACTGATAGCCATGTACATCTCACAGAGCGCCTCTTCAGCATTAGCGCTGGGGGGAATATACCCTCCAACAATGAACACAGTGGTGAATTCCCACGGTAAATAAAAAGGTCTACACCCGACAGTCACAAACTCCACCAGCGGTGAGCAGTAGCTGGACACTAAAACAGAGTTCTTGTACCATTCCATTTTGATTTAAACACACAAACCAAGCACAGAGCCCTGCAGGGCAGAGAAGCCTAGGAATTAGAAAGAGCAAACAAATACGAAATACGAGAGTCAGTTCGGATGGCGCTTCAGCTTGAAACCTAGCATTAGCCTGTAGCATTGCACTCTCTTGTGGCATAGCGTTGGCAGAGACGGAGCCCTCCGTGAGAGTAGAAGCTCCACTCGGAGCACGGCTCTGAACTGAAGAGAAGCATGGCTTGAGGTGATGGTGTAGCCTTGCCTGTGATGGTAGCATAGCTTAGCTTGTAACTTAGCTTGTGGCTGTAGCGTAGCTTTAGCTTGTAGCTGAGACTCTGCATATAACCTGGCTGGCTGCAGCTGGAATACACAGATGTCCTTATGGCTATGACTATGAGAGACAGAGACAAAGGTTAGCACAAATGGACAGGACTGAAACCATATAGGTAAACCACAACAGAGAATGGACACAAGCTACGGGTCAGGCTGGGATATATAGAGGGAGTAATCAGGAAAGATAAACTAATATGCCAATAGGAAAGGAGAGGCAATCAACACATGATGGAGTAATTAGGAAAGATGAACTAATGAGCCAATAGGATAGGAGAAGTAATTAACACGAGGGAATGTGCCACTTACCGAAAACACAGTACAGAACCCGGAAGTGACTGGGGGAAAACATTAAAGGAACCACATAACAAGGATGCAGACATGGCACCAAACATCACGCAGAGAAGCCCCTCCCCAGGTTAGTGCTCTGGAGAGACCATGTACATGGTGAGTACATGACAGAACCCCCTCCCCTGGGGGCGCTCTCTCTGGTGGGGTGGGCCAGGGCCCGTGGGCTGGGGAAGGTCTTGGTCCCGGATTAAGGAGGCTTGGGGTTCCTGCTAAGGGGGTGATGCAGGCTCAGGGGGGCCTGACAAAGCTAAGCTAAGGTCCATATCTGGAGCTGTGAGGGGAACCAGGGCAGACTGGAGCCGTGAAGGTGGAACTAGGACTGAAGCAGGCCATAAGACTCGTCTGAGGACTGGAGCAGGTTTTGGGGCTTGCACAGGGAACAGAAGTGGCTGAGAGGCCGGGACTGTAACTGGAGCAGGCCCTGAGGCTCATGCAAGGATGGGAGAGGGCTCTGGGGCTTGCTCTGGGACCAAGAAGGGTTTGGAAATCAAGGGGCGAGTGGGCTTGAAACGGGCAGCCGGGACTTGAGCTGGCTCTGTCTGGGAACTTGGGGAGTGAGCAGACTCAGGACAGACAGTCTGGGCTGGAGCAGGCTCGGATAGGGAATAAGTAAGGGCCTGGAGTGGGACAAGGACAGGCTTGGAAGCCGAGGGCCGAGCGGGTTCGGAACGGGCAGCCGGGACTTGAGCTGGCTCTGACTGAGAAGTCAGGGCGTGAGCAGGCTCGGGACAGACAGCCATGGCTGGAGTGGGCTCGGATAAGGACTGAGTAAGGACCTGGAATGGGACCAGGAAGGGCTTGGAAGATAAGGGCCGAGCAGGCTCGGATTGGGCAGCCGGGGCTTGAGCTGGCTCTGTCTGGGAACTTGGGGAGTGAGCAGACTCAGGACAGACAGTCTGGGCTGGAGCAGGCTCGGATAGGGAATAAGTAAGGGCCTGGAGTGGGACCAGGACAGGCTTGGAAGCCGAGGGCCAAGCGGGCTCGGAACGGGCAGCCGGGGCTTGAGTGGGGTCTGACTGGGAAGTCGAAGCGTGAGCGGGCTCAGGAAAGACAGCTGTGGCTGGAACGGTCTCAGACTGGGAATGAGTGAGGGACTTAGAAAGAGGCTGAGACAGGGGTCTGAGTAAGGACTCAGCAAGGGAGTAAATCAGGAAGGTAGAGAGGGATTCTATTGTGGGTGGTGCAGTGTGTGTGTGTGTGTGTGTGTGTGTGTGTGTGTGCACACCTTGGGTGCCTCCTGCTCAGTAGCTGGAGCCAGAGCTGGAGCGTGCTTAGTTGCTGGAGCTGGAGCGTGCCCAGTGGCTGGAGCCGGACCTGTAGCGAGCCCAGGGGCTGGAGCCGGACCTGTAGTGGGCTCAGTGGCTGGAGCCGGAACTGGAGCGTGCTCAGTGGCTGGAGCCGGACCTGTAGTGAGCTCAGTGGCTGGAGCCGCTTATCAAAAACACGGGACACCAAACCTCATCCAGAGAAGCCCCTCCCCGGGCTATTGCTCTGGCATGTCCACGCGTTGGGGGCATGACACATGCCCAATAAATCTTACCAGCAATTTTTTTCATAAAACAAGTTGTGTCTTTGACTAAGATAAGTTAAGATAAGCCTTTGTACCGGGTCCCAGGTTGGAGGGGACGCGGTGGCAAATATAAAACCTGTATGAAGCAGGTAGAAGAGGAGCAATGAGTACACGATGTGTCTCGTTTCCTTCCAGATTGCCTCTGATGGTTTATTTTACAACCCATAACAGACATGTCGGCACAATACACTTCTATTTTAATTTCAGTTCCTTTAATTCTACTTAATTTGCTCCTTATATCACCTATATCACAGTCTCAGTAAAACACACTTCAATACAATTAATATTAAATAAACATTTTCTCTGTAAATAAAATTACATTTTAATTCTGCTATCTAGCATACAACTGGTTCACACACTACTCACATTCAGTGTCATGCTACAATATTACACTTTGTACCTTATAATACAGCCAGCTGAACACATGGCTTCTGTTAGATGCACAGCTCATGGAAATGTATGAGGTAGAAAGGATTTGCTTGACATGTTTCAAATTAACATTTTCTACAGAACAGACTCAGTATTAATAACCAAAATGAAACTTAGAAAGCTTATTATGTACATTGTTTAACAATTTTTAATGGATAATACTCGTGATAACGCGTGAATGTCCGGAATATTCAGTATGCATGGCTTTATCAGTGCCTCTGAACTTATTAAAACAAAATGGCATGCACGCTGAAACTTTTTTTCTCCTTTTCGCTGAACATTTTATTAAACTTTCTATAAATGCTCATGCTAACCCAGTTTAATAAGATAACGTAACACTGAAACTTTATTCACAGTGGGCTGATACCTGAGAGGTAGGACTCACTGTCTCCTTTCTGGTGTTCATCGGTACAGGATTCCATCTTCAAGTCATAACCTGTCCCATTCACGGAGTGCTTAGCATTGGATATTTTGAGCCTTAGGACATCCCCAATCATGGGATCTTCTCTTTGAGCTTGGGCTAACTCTTCCTTTCCTATTTCCTGGAGGGGTATATGCGGGTTCAGAATAACATCATTGGAGGAGGCCAAGAGGGCAGGCACTCATGCCACATCTATCCTCTGCGCCGCTTGGGTTCCCTCCCAAGTCGCATTTACCACCTCCTGTGGCAATTCCTCTGTGCCTGACAACAGATAGTGGTTGATGTCCGGGGGGACACAGGACAGAGTATCAGTGTCTGTGTTTGCCCTTCCAGGTCTGTAGTTAATGCTGAAATGGAAGTCTGATAATTCTCCAACCCAGCGATGGCCAACCGCGTTGAGCTTGGCTGTGCACATGATGTACGTCGGGGGTTATTATCCGTGTAAATAGTGAAGTGCGGGCCATAAAAGAGATAATCTCTAAACTTCTCACACACTGTCCACTTGAGAGCCATAAACTCTAGCCTACCACTATGCCGGTGATAGTTTCGCTCGGCAGGTGTCAGGGTCCGAGATAACTCTTAACTTTCCACCCTGCTGCTGGTAGAGAACAGCCCCCAGGCCATGCTCTGATGCATCAGTATTCAGGACAAATAGTTGGTCAAAATCTGGGGATGCTAGGGCTGGAGGATGGGTGAGTATGTCCACCAGTTCCGCAAGTACACCTTGGTGCTGGGTCATTCATTCTATAGGTGCCCTAGATATAGCGTAGACATAGCGGGCTTCCCCTTAAGTAACTCTTACAGTGGCTGGGCTATTCTTGAGAAGTTTTGTATGTACGAGCGGTAGTAACTGAGAAAGCTGAGGACACTCCTCATGTTACCCACGGTCTGTGGTGGCTTGGCTTTCAGGGCCAGCACAGCCTCCAAGTCTTTGGGGTCAACACGGACACCATCAGCACTAACTAGGCGCCCTACACAGCACACTTCCCCCTTGAATAGCTCGCATTTCTCGGGGCGAAGCTTCACCCCTTGATGTTGTAAGGCCTGAAGTACTTTACGGGCCACTGCAACATGATCCTCAAAAGACTGTGAATAGCACAGGATGTCATCAAGGTATGGAATGCAGCATTCATCCCTCAGGGAACTCAGCATCTTCTCCATAGATCTCCGGAATGCTGCAGGCACATTTGATAGGCCAAACGGGATCCGCACCCACTCGTAATGTCCCCAGGGTGTGATGAAGGCAGTGAGATGGCAAGAGCCTTCAGCCACAAAGCCCTGGTGGCATGCTTTGCCTTGGTCAAGTATGCTGAACCAGGAGTACCCTCCCAAAGTATCAAGCAAGTCCCATATACAAGGTAGTGGGTGTCAATCTGGTACTATTTTCTGATTAAGTAGGTGATAATCTATATAGAGGCATAAGGTGCCATATTTCTTCCTCACACACACAACCGGTGCGGCATAGGAGCATTTGGATCTAACTATCCACCCTTTCACAAGGAGGTCTTGGATATACTCTTTAACTTCCTTCAACAGCAGCTTGGGTATGGAGGTGTATGCTTTCTGCACTGGAATGTCATCTTTCAGATTGATCACCATTTGCAGGCTACACCCAATATCATTTCCTTCTCTTGCAAAGGCCTTAGACTCCTCATACAACATCCTTTTGACAACTTCTGGTTGTTCCACCTCCAGCTATTGCTGGTTGTAGAGCCTAATAGCAGCTGGAAGGAAAGACCTGCAGTATCTCTCCTTCACACAGCAAGGATGCAGCAGCCTCTCAATGAAGGAGCTGCTTAGAGCTGTCAGGGTGTCCTGCATGGGGTGTGAGGTGTTTTCCAGCAGAGATGATAGTTTAGCCACCATCCTCCTGTCACTTACAACCTCCAGTGGGTCAAGAGGGCACCCCAGGATTGAGCTGGTCCACTTGATCAGCCTGTTCAGTCTCTTCCTGTCCCTCACAGAGATACTGTTGCCCCAACAGAAAACTCCAAAAAAGATGACTGATGCCACTACAGAGTTGTAAAAAGACTTCAGGAGAACACTGTGTAATCCAAAAGACCAGAGTCTCTGTAGCAGATACAGCCTGCTCTGTCCTTTTTTGTAAATAGCATCTGTATTGTGAGTAAAGTAAAGTTTATTGTTGAGGTGAACTTCCAGGTACTTGTAGATCTCCACAATCTCAATGTCAATTCCCTAGATTTTCACAGGTGTAAGTGGAGTATGCTTGTGCCTACGAAAATCCACCACCAGCTCCTTGGTTTTTCCAGTGTTGTTCTGGAGGTGGTTTCACTGGCACCAGTCCACAAAGTCCTGGTTCAGTTCTCTGTACTCACTGTCGTCCCCGTCAGCGATGAGGCCGACTATTGCCGAGTCATCAGAGAACTTCTGTAGATAGCAGTTGGGATAGTTGTATGTAGGAGAAGTCTGCAGTGTAGATGGTGAAAAGAAACAGTGCCAGTACTGTTCCTTATGGAGCCCTGTACTGCAGACAACCCTGTCAGACACACAGTCCCTGGTCCTCACATACTGTGGTTGATTTGTGAGGTAGTCCAGGATCCAGGTGGAGAGCTGGTGGTCCAATCTTGTGTAATCCAGCTTGTCCTTTAGGATAGTGGGTATGATGGCTACTATAGTTTTAATGAAATTACATGTTTGTACATTACAGTAAAACATGGAACATGTCAGTATTGGGTGTAACAACCCTTTGCTTTAAAAAATAGTGGTCCAAGGTACAATGTGTGTGGTCTTTTAAGGTCATAGTTTTAAACTTTATTGACATTTTTCTGTCACATTTATGTGCTGGAAAACATGTATTTGGAAGTTTTTGTTCTGATTCAATCATATAGAAATCATAAAATAAAATTTTGTAGCAACGTTTGTACTAAAAAATTGGTGGTGTTCTAAAACTTTTGACTGGTAGTGTGCATGTGTGTATATATATAGATAGATATATAGATATATAGAAACTATAAAGTATCCTATGCTTTTTTGCATCAAGTGTATATTATATGTCCACCATCTGTTATATTATAACCAGTGTTGGGTGTAACGCGTTACAAAGTAACGCGTTACTGTAATAATATTACTTTTTTCAGTAACTAGTAGTGTA
>JAOVYU010023690.1:0-11533 GCA_025674565.1 Synodontis membranacea
CATGCAAGTCAGTCTGATCCAGTGGCTTCCATTTCTCTTGAAATACATGCCTCCCCTCCAAGTTAGTCATGTCCAGTTTAATCCTCACTATTGGAGAAGATATGAAGAGCTGAAATGCTGATTGAATATCATCAACTCGTGTGACGGCAAATCTTGTAGGACCAGGAGTCATTTTGATGACATTAGAAGATGACAGCCTGCCTTGACTTCTGTGTGGTGATAATGACAATTTTATATTACCATCTTTAGATGTCCATGTCTCCTCTGTGGATGATGATTGCTGCATTCCTTGGTTTTCCTTTGAGGTAGAGATGGCGGCACATTCCTCCTCAGAATCCTCCTCCTCGTCTGAAAATTGGTAGTCTGGATCATCAATAACATTGTCCTTGGTCTCTGAAAGATCCTCTGTCTCTGAAACATCTTCTTCATCACTATCCCAGTTAAAAAGCAGTGATAAAGCTTCATCAGCCGTCAACCTTCTGGAGCTCATTTTTGGTGTGTTGAAATGACATGAGAACAGTGACAAGAACAGGGGAGAGAGAAAGTTTCTCAAAATGACCTGCAACATCATCTTTGTATACAAACACTGCAAAGACATTCCAGGACACATCATAGTGTCCATATTTTACACACCAGTTCATGACCGCAGATAAGGAAAAGTCATAAAGTTTCATGAAGAAAAAGAAAGGATGACCAGTACTTTGGTCAACACAAAAACTGGAATGGGTCAAATTGACCCTTAACATAATAAGAAGGTTAAAACATTAAGAATTAAAACCTTCCCTTTCAAGCACAAAGTTCTTAATTGCCACCAATTTATCCTTCTCTCAATATCTCCTAAAATACCCTCTCACATAAAATCACTTGTTTCCTTGTCATCCTTTCCAATTAAAACTCCTAAAATCTTAATCTCTCCCACTTCTTAGAACTTAAAAACATCTGTTAAAACAGGTACCTCTCCAAACCTCATATATACTGTTTTATCTTCATTTATTTTGCCTCCGGATTTCTTACAGCAATTTTGCACAACATTTATTGCTGCTTTAACACTTTGTATATCTCCTAATATCAAGGTTGTATCGTCCGCGTATTGAAAAATTTTATCCTCGCTCACCCCCCCACCCCCACCCCTCAATTTCTATACCCCTCACATTTACATCTTTTTTGATGGCTAAACCTAAAGGTTCCGCCACCAGTGAATATAAAAGTGCAGAAAGTGGACATCCCTGTCTAACTGACCTTGTGAGTTTAAAACATTTAGTTAGAAACCCATTGCATTTGATTCTTGTAACCACCCCTCCATATAAAATTTTAATCCATTGAATAATATTTTCCCCAAACCCAAACCTCTTTAAAACCTCAAATAAAAACTGATGTTCAACTCTATCAAAGGCTTTTTCAAAGTCTAGGCTTATGACATATCAATTCAATTTTTCTCCCTTAATATAGCTTATAATATCTTTTATGCTCAAAGTTGTATCAGAATTTTTGGCATCACCTCTTTCAGCCTATTGGCTAAAACCTTTGATAAAATTTTAAGATCAGTATTTAACATTGTCAAGGGTCTATAATTCTTAAGATCTGCTTTGTCTCCTTTTTTCTTATGGATAACTTTCATCAAACCCATGCTCATTCTTAAATTTCTTCGCCCCCTCAAGAAGACCTCATCATACACCTCTTTTAAAATCCCAGTTAAACCATCCTTAAAATTAAAATTCACTCCCCAAACCGTCAATCCCCGGACTCTTCTTTTTATTGAGTTCTTTTATTGCTGTTTCTATTTCCCCTTCGCTTATCTCTTCATCACCCATCTCTTTTTCTTCTTTTCCCGCTTTCGTTTCAATCACTTTAAGCAATTCTTCACTATCTTCTTCCACTCCTTCTGTTGTAAACAATTTCGGCATTTTTTCCAATGTCTTCATTATTTTTAACCCCCTTTTCATTTTCATTTTTTATCTCTTTTATCATTTCACCCTTCCCTTTCCTTTTCTCCAAATTAAAGAAAAACTTTGTAAATTTTTTCCCCCTCCACTAAATATTGAGCTTTACTTCTTAATCTTGCACCTTCATATTTGTTCTCCTCTAATTCTTTAAGTTTGTCTTCCAATTCTTTTATCTTTGCCATGTCCTTATCATCCCGTTCTAGCTCTTTTTCTAAGTTCTCTCTTATTTCCTTTTCTGTGCATCTTTTACATTTCTCTATTAATCTACAGAATCGAATTGTGTGTTGTTTAATTAAAAACTTTACATTCTCCCACCGTAATCTTTTGTCTTCTTCATACGTTTCATTCAACTTCTCCTTTTCAATAATATCTTTAACATCCTGCACATATCTGTCACTTTTTAAAACCTCAGTATTTAAAACCCACACCCCTGGCCCTTTTTTGCCCGTACTCCAATCAATTCTTATGTGTAGGGACTTATGGTCGCTCAGCCTCATTTCCTCGTACCTCGAGTTTTCAATAAAACCTTTAAGATTCCTCAAGCTCAGGATAAGATCAATTCTTGGCTGACACATAAAATTCCCCACGCTCTGTCTTCTCGAATATTGCCTTCTTTGGACATTTCTTTCTCTCCACATATCAGCCAACACAAAATCCACCATCATTGATTTCAATTCCTTCCTGCCCAAATCATTTTTAAAAACCATACCATCTGCCATATCTATTTTACTTAAAACAGTATTGAAATCCCCTATTAAAATGATATTCTTGTGTTTGCTTAAAACCTTCCTTAATGCATTAAAATATTCCCTCTTTTCCTTCTCTTCATTAGGAGCATGTACATTAATCACCAGCATTTTGTTCCCTCTGTGTTCTATTTCCACCGCTATACATTTCCCTATCTTATCTTTAAAAACACCCTTACATACAATATCAAAAAGCAATTCAAAAAGCAACCCTTTTCTGCACAACCACCATACATCTGCCATTGGGGCTCATTTTAAACCATCTAGTGCTGCATTTACTCTTAGTTTCGGCATTTAGGCCCATGTGCCCATTTGCTTCTCTGTGTAATTTACTGCCCACGGTGTGGACCAGTAATTCCATTTCTCTCCAGCATTTACTGAATTACGACCATGTACATACCATAGTCCTCCTGCCTCGGTGCATTCTCTTGGTGTTAGACCTGTTAAGCTTTGATTTAATCGATTTCCTTTACATATGGATGTCCATCCCCATTCATTACATTCTCTCACCATTAAGTTCCTTACCTCTTCTAGGAAAAGTTGTCTCCTTACCTCTACCTGCTCATCTTCTTCTACCCAGGTTATATTAGCCATTATGGTGGTTTCACACTTTCCTTTAAATCGTCCTAAATCTATAGCACCTGTTCCCTCATAGCATTCATATTTTCCTTCCTCTGTATCTAGGGTTATCCTTTTAGGCAGGGTCAGTCTCTCACTCTGAACTCCTTGCGGCCACTTATGAGCCTTTTTACAGGGGTTCATAAGTGTTCTGGCGACACTTGAATTTCATGGCAATTCTATCGTAACTCTTTCTCCAATTGCATATGCCATGTAACATAATGCTGGAAATATCATTTGTTCCATTGGTGTTTCTGATTGTATTCCTTCGAGGAACTGTTTTCCTGAATGTTCATAACTGTCATCCTCCTTACAGTCTTTTAATTTATATGGGAATGGGACTACTCTTTGTTTTGGGTCTTGATTAGCACATATTATACATTCTTCTTTGGTCTGTTTCTTACTTGTGTAAAGTGCTCACTGGTACCATCTATTGGAAGTTGCCATTTTCCACATTTTATGCGTTTGCACATCTTCAGTTCCATTTCACTCTTCTATTTCCCTGACCCCTTCGAATTCTAATATATCTTTTAATTCAGCCAGTTGAAGTTGTCGTCTGGCTTTGGTCTGGGAACCTCTTTACTATATTTCAGGTTCTGGGGTTCTGAGGTCCCATTGTCCAGGATCCTCCATATGTCCTCCAGCTCCTGGGCTGAGGGTTGGGTCTCAACTGCGACTAAAATCTGTGAAATCAATGGTGGTGAATTGATATTGCCATGGTCGATCGGTTGGATCTGGTTCTCTACTCCCTCTATCTGTTCTAGGACTTTCGGTATCCCTACTATCAGTAGAGTCCCTATGAGTAGCCATATCACTAGGAACTGTAGGTACAACTTCAGGTTGAATTTGGGCTTGGTGCAATATTTCTTGACTCGTTCCAGGTTGATCTCCGCTTGTTCCTTCAAGTGGATTTTCGCTGGGATGCTCAGGGGAGATAAACCCCCCTTTCAGGATGTCCTTGTTCCTCTCTGTTACCTCCTGTTCATTCCTGTCTATTGGGACTTTCTCCTGTGCTTGATTCTTGGTCTTGCTCTTGCTCTTTATCACTGTCATCGTCTTGGAGCAGTGGCTCTGGGAGCTCCCTCCTATTAATTCGGGAACAATGATTTAAATGATACCAAACATTGGATCCACTCACCTTAACAGCTGTAGGAGACGCTTCAGTTACCACATAAGTCCCAGCTCATCTGGGCTCATTCCACCTTCTCCTGAAAGTCCTTATGTTGACCTGGTCACCTGGTCTAACTGAGATTACTGGTTCTTCTTCCTGCTGTTGTCATTGTCTGGTTCTTTTCTGTTCCGGTAATAATATCTGGTGGTGTATCCTAGACATTTGTTTCACATACATTTTCAATTCCCATGCACATTGCTCCAGTAGGGGCCCTTCGTACGGTCCTCTACTATTTGGACATGGCATGGGCCTGCCCGTCATCATCTCGTGTGGCGTGAGATGGGTTTCACTATGTGTCTGCTTTCGGTACGCCATTAGTGCTAAAGGTAGCACATCTACCCAATTTAATCCTGTACTTCTCGCTATCTTGGTTATTTTTGCTTTTAATGTTCCATTCACCCTTTCCACTATTCTTTGTGACTGGGGATGATAAACACATCCTAGTTTCCATTTTGTCCTCAATTGGCCTATAACCTGTTTCAGGGTTTGCTCAATAAACAGAGTCCCATTGTCTGAACTGATTATCAAAGAAATGCCAAATCTAGGAAATACCTCTCTAATCAGGAACGTTAACACATTTGCTGCCGTTTGGCCCTGCGTTGGTACTGCTACCCAACGACTGAACCTATCCACAATTACCAACATGTATGGTTGTCTTTTTACAGGGTATATCATGCCTACTTAGTCAATTGTCAAATGCTTAAACGGTCCCTCTGTTAATGGTACTTGTCCCAGAGGAGTGGTGATGCCCTTATGCACATTGTTTCCATACATACTGTACATTCTCCTAATATTCTATCTACATGCACATGAAGGTAAGATGACCAAAAACCTTGTCGTTTTATTTTCCTTAACACCACCCCCTTGCGAATGGTCCAACCCATGCGCATCGAGGACAAGAATCAAAGCTAAGGAGATGCGTATTGCAAGATACCCTTCATGTGAACGCCATAATAAGGAGGTGCACTGCTCTGTAATCTCTGGATAGTATCCACTGTAACGTGAGGTTGGATTGTAACCATTGAAGCTATTATCGCTTCTTTTGCACTTCCTGCTGCTAATTTAGCTGCCTCATCTGCCGCATTGTTACCTTTTGTAATATTCAGATTGTCCTTTCTGTGTGCTTGATACTTTACTATAGCTAGTTGTTTGGGCTGCATCATAGCTGTCATTAACTCTGTAATCTGATTTAGGTGTTGTATGGGGGTTTCATCCGTTTTCCAAAAAACATGTTGCCACCAGACTGCACCAAAAAGATGACACACGCCATGTGCATACGCTGAATCAGTATAAATGTTAGCCATTTTTCCTGTCGCTAATAGACATGCTTCTGCTAAAGCCTTAAGTTCTGCTTTTTGTGCTGAGTATGGTTGTGGGAGTTTCTCTGCTTTTTCTGTCTGGAATGTATTCTCATCAGCTTGCTCCACCACTGCTTTACCTGTATGGTCTCTAAAACATGAGCCATTGGCAAAAAATGTCACCTCAGGATCTGGCAAAGGAACAGATTCCAGGTCTGGTCTTAATTTTGAATATGTCAATGCCTCCACCACACACTCATGGGGTTCTCCTTCAAAGCAAAAAGGAATGCTTTTCTGATTAACAGTTGTGCAACACACAATGGAAACATCTGGGTACGTTAACAATACACTATACTGCAACGTACATGGAGCAGTGAGCACAAACCTTCCCTGTTCCATTAGTTCTGCTATTTTGTGATTTGTGTAAATTATCACGGGGTATAACATTGTTAATGATGATGCCTTATTGTATGCATAATATAGAGCAGCTAGACCTTGATAGCATGGTGGCCATCCTTGTGCCACTCCATCTAATTTAGTGCTTTAATAGGCTAGAGGCTCTTTCTTCCTCCCTTGGCATGTTTTTTGACATAACACGGCTGCTGCATACTGTCCAGCATAATGGTGCCTTTAGATTCTTCGAGTCAGTCTGGGCTATCAGAGATCATAGTGGAGCTACTTTTAAGGCATAGTCTTCAACCCAGTCCGAACTGAATCCTGTCATTCCTAAAAAGGTCAGCATTTTTCCTACCGTCTGTGGTTTGGGGGCTTTACTTATGCCCCGCAACTGTGAGGGGGCTACTGCCTTAGAACCATGTGCTATTATTCTGCCTAGGTACTCAATCTCTGGCTGGCAGTACTGTAGTTTTGTTAATGAGGCCTTGTGGCCTCCCTGGGCAGGCCTTGTTAATATTGTGATTGTATCTTTGTGACAGGCGTCTAATGTAAATCAATGTCATCCACATATTGAAGAACTACACTTTCTAGCGATAATCCTGCTAGGTCTTGTTTTAGTACCTGATTAAACAAATGAGTGTTTAAACCCTTGTGGTAGCCTGGTATAAGTATACTGTTGCCCTTTAAATGTAAATGCAAACAAGTACCTGGACTCTTCTGCCAATGGAATACTGAAAAAGGCTGAACACAAATCAATCACTGAAAAATATTTGGCATCATGAGGAATATTTGATAGCAAAGTGTGAGGATTGGGCACTTCTGCTACAAAATCCTCTACTACTTCATTGACTGCTCTCAAGTCATGCACTAAATGCCATTTCTGTTTGTCTGCCTTCAATACCGGAAATATTGGAGTATTACATGGGCTCTTAGTTGGAGTCAAAACTCCTGCTTGTATAAGACCACTAATGGTCTGCTCAATACCCATCTCTGCCTCTGGTTTCAATGGGTATTGTGGCCTTCTAGGCATCTTCACTTGATTCTTCAATTCTATGTGTACTGGGGAAGCTGTCTTTACCAGCCCTACATCAGTGTCATGCTGTGACCACAGGTGAGCTGGTACTTGGGATATCATTTCATCTCTTAGTTCACTCATCCTGTCCCCTGTTGTTTGACTCATCACTTTCACTTCATCAACCATAATTTGGATGTGAGTGGTTTGACCCATCACTGCGGAGTTCCTCCTGTGGAAACCTTTATGAATGCATTATCAGTCTCTACCCATTTTGCTTCACTTGCTCTTTTTACCATGGAGGCTCCCTATGTGCTTAGATTCAAACCCTTCACCAATTATTATTGTGATATGCGGACCTGCATTTGGAACTTCGTACCATTTTTCTAAGAATGGCTTATTCTCTATTACCAATGCTGTCCCTTCAGGGCCTATGATAGCATGGCTTGTCACCAGCTGAACTTTCTGCTGGCCTACTTCTTGGTCCCATATCTGACCAAACCACACATGTTCTCCCTCATGGTAAGCAACTGTACAATGACATGGCAACTTGGGTGTATTTACGTCTGGTTTCACCACATGCAGGTATAGAGACCACTTATCAAGAAATTGCTGTACTGCCTCGTCTACCTGATGTACCCAATACATATTTGCCATTCCTCCTGACGGAGGTGGTTTTAGCATCATCTGGTTGGCAACTGTTCCTTGTCTATTTACATATACTCCATCTGGAGTACACCAAATTTGCAATCCTAACTTACACAAGGCATCTCTACCTAACAAATTTACAGGTGTGTTGTCTGAGGCTAATACTGGAATTTGGATGGTGCGATTTTCTGTAGCTACACATACCGTAGCTGTCATTGGAATTAATTGAGCTGTCCCTGAGAATCCGGTGGTCTAGGCATATCTGCCTGACCTGGGGAAATGCTCCACAAATGTTGATCCTACGCAAGTATAGGTCGCACCTGTATCGATCATCATTGGTGTCGGTTTTCCATTTAATTTAATTTGCAACATTGGTTCTTGATCAGCCCCCTCTGATATTAGAGGTAGCTGTTTCCCCCCTTCCGGAATCTCTGGGCCTCTTGAATATCCTACACTGGGTCCTGTCCAATGATTGACTGGAATTCTGGGAGTATTCGTTTGCATAGAGGGAGTATTCATTTGCATAGAGGGAGTATTTTGTTGTATTGGCCATGGAGTGGCCTGTTGTCTCTGCATTTCTCCTCGAGGGGGCATAGGGCAATCTCTGTGCATATGCCCTTGTTGGCCACAGTTAAAACATTCTCCATTATTCCCTTGTGGATTAAATCCGCTTCTTTGTCTTTCTCTCATGGGTCTCCCTCTTCCCTTTGAAGCAGTTGGAAACCTTGGCCTTTGTTGTAGTTGGCCTCATTGTGGCGACTAAGCATATATTACTATTGGGGGTTGCAATGTTTGAGGAGAATATTGCTGTTGTTGCTGAGGATATGGTCCAAGTGGCACTAGCCTGAGTGGCACTATTCAGTTGTTGTTGGGGTTGTGGTTGTAGTTGCTGAGGCTGCTGTGACTGGGACACAACTGGAGCCTGAGTCACTTCCACTGCCATTGGCTTCACGTCTACCACTGGAGCTTGTACTTTTTTCTTATTCTTGGTTCCTGCTACGAGCTCACTAAGTTGTAATTGGGCTACTTTCCTAAGGACTTCTTTTTCCTGCTCCCTCTGCTTCTTTTCCTCTTTCCTGTATTTTTCAATAGCATGAGTTAGATACTCGCAGAATTCTCCTTCTGGTTTGTAATTAAGTCCAACCACATTCTCCAGCTGGGTCTTCACCTTCTCAGGCAATCCTTCAGTCAGCACCTTCCTGAACATTATGGTGTGTAGAGTATCTTGGGCAGAATTATCTGTTTCTATTTGCCATTTCTTCTTTATTCTTTGGTAATAGGTCATGGGATGTTCTGATTCTCCCACCTGTTCTCCTTGCAGGCGGTTTAGGTCCGGTTTTGAGGGATATTCGTCCCGCAACACTGCCCACAGATTATTTCGATAGGCTTCGAAGTCTTCTCCATCATGTCGAGTGCTTCCTATGTAAAATGAGTTGGGATTTGTATGATATAACACCATTATCATTTGCTCTCTGCCTATAGTGCTAGCGAGTATTGCTTTCAAGTCCCCTATTGCCAGCTGTACCCCTTGTGTTCTATCTTCGAATTCTCTTATCCATTTGATTGTGCCTTCATGTAAATTGGGCAAATCTGTTATCAGATTTTTCAGATCCATTGTTTTCCAGGGAACATACTTAACTCCTCTTGGTTCTATTATTAAAGGCAATTGTGTTCCTGTTTTCTGAGACTTGGCAGGGGTTGTCTGTATCATTGATCTTAGTCCTTCCTCAAGTAGTCTTCTTTCTTACTGATTTGTCAATGTTGTCATTCCTTCTGCCCCCAGTCTTCATTTCTTGGGGCTCTTCCAAATCTCTGTCTTACAGCATTCTCCAGTTCCGCAATTTGGAGACATTTAGCTGACATTTTGTTTATCATATCTCTAGCTGCTGGATCTTTTTCACCTAGGATTTGGGCTGGGGTCTTAACAAACAGCTCTTCTTTTCTTTTGAACATTTTTTTTTGTGGCTGATTTCAAACTTTAGTACAGGTTTTAGGGTAATGAAACTATACTCACCCTCCCCTGTGGAGTTCCTTGTTTTGCTCTATCAGGTAGCGGTCCCGCTTCCTGTCACTTGTCTGCTCCTGTAATTCATAGGGGTTTATTAATTGTTCTATTTTAATTTGTCCTGGCGATGTACTTCTACATTCTCAGTTCATAATTATTTTACCTAATTATTCTATTGTTATTTTAATTTACTCAAATCTTTTACTCAAATCATCACAACTTTTCATTCTTTTATATTTTATTTTACTCGAACACTTCTCTCCTCGTGTTACATGACTAAACAGTCACACATTATGACAAGTTCTTTACAGGCCAAACTTTTCAAAATATTCTTTTGGTTCATACACAACACACTTTTCTGTTTTCCAATCAAATACCCTTGGCTTTTCTCCTGGTTCTCCCACAGTACAGTTATGACACAACCAACACACCATTCCGGCACCTGCTTCACATTTGTTGTCCATTGGGACGACACCTTTACAATCAAAACATTCACAACATAGCTTACAACCCGGTATGCATGAAGCTGCACTATCTCCTGGACAAGCCCATCTTAGGATATTAGGAGTAAATCCCACAATTATCTTGTCTATGGTTTCAAACATCATCTCTCCCTTGCCCACTGTTTCCCAGGTGTCTCCTTTTGTTACTGCAAGTTCTGTCTTATCTTTCCTTGCATAGGAGTGATCCTCGTTTGGTCTTACCACCCATTTTACTTTTCTTCTCTCAATTCTTATACAAAAGTCTACCCCTGCTACACTAGTTGGCAAATTCTTTGGGTCAATATAGGTTACCATACCTGGTTCCAGTTCCAACAACATTTCCAGGTATGGGCCCAGATGTATCTTATTCCACCACCATCCCAATTTTTGAACCCTGTCTGGGCACAAGCTATCCAATCCTTGTTCCCACTTAGTCGTGTTTTTTAGAGCCCTATTAACAAACACATCATCATTATCCACACTTTTTATATTATTCCATCGTCCTTTACTCCTTTTTCTGTGAATTGTCTCAAGCCAAAAATGAGTGGAGATCCCTCGAGTTTCTATCTCGTTTCTCCAGGTGTTGAACTGCACTTGCATCTCGTAGACGACCTTTGCCCTGTATCTTTCATATGAGTCATCCGGATCTAGTGAGCCACGAATCCACGTCCGTATTCTGGACATTTCTCCTAAATAAGATATACATATTTTATAATTTATTTACAGTGGATAA
The DNA here is from genome assembly GCA_025674565.1 of Synodontis membranacea. NCBI lineage: Eukaryota > Metazoa > Chordata > Actinopteri > Siluriformes > Mochokidae > Synodontis > Synodontis membranacea. The sequence goes on from JAOVYU010023690.1 coordinate 11,053, forward strand.
TATGCTACAGAGAGAGCCAGGTCTAATAGCCGAGGCCGTGTGAATGGCATGCGAATGGCATACGGCTGCCCTATGGACGGCGTAATCCCCCCTCCCTCTCATGCCAGAAAGGTGTGTCAAGATTTCACAGTAAACACACCCATTCAAGCCCTATTAATTCATTTACCTGGTGCCACCACTGGATGGCACTTCCTTCTCAAGAACATGTTAACACAAGCCAGCAATTTAGCTGTGCTGAGTTGCAATCACGTGATTTTAACCACCCACCCCGCCGAACTGACACTATCAAACTGCACTACAGAGATGAAAATGGTGGCTTAATGGACTATTCGCAGTAAGTGGTGTTTTATTTTATAAAATTTGTTTGGGGTAGTTTACAGTTTACTTCCTAGTTTAGTTTTTTATTGGCCGTTTTGAAAATCACTGGCAGCACCAGCAGCGGTCAGATGTGACTTTAGATAACTTAATGATCTGTTTACCA
>JAOVYU010023715.1:0-11531 GCA_025674565.1 Synodontis membranacea
ATTTGTGAAATTTTGGGGGAGCTCTAAAATATTGATATGATGACCAAATAAATGCCATTTTGGGCATGGGTTTTCTCGGGTGTAAAATAAGTAAAATAAAATTATGTTTAGAGCTTATTACTCATGAAAAAACGTAGCCTGTTTGCATGCTCGGGACCGGGGACCGACAGGGGGGTGAGAAATCGCAGACCGGAGTATTTATATGCGCACGCGTGGCATATAAATACTCGCGTGGCACACCTCATGACTTCTCATGGCACACAGGTTGGGAAACAGTGGGCTATAGCCCATGTGAACATGTGAAACAATGTATATTTTTGAGTTGAGAAGCCTAATTTTAAGTTGATTTAATTAAACAGTCAAGCGTTACTTTGGTGGTCCATGGATTATTTATTATCAGGTGGATTGAAGTTTGCGTAGCCCATATATGTGCATATGCTAAATCGCACCAATCACACTAAGAAATTCAGCAATTTCATAAAATTCCTTCTTAGTCACATGTTGCTGAGCAGAATTATATGGTAATCAAATGTGACTTGATGGCTTGATCATTCTGCTCATAGAATGTGATCTCTCTTCATGCGATAGAGCAGACCTATCCCCAAGCTCCCACTGAAAGGTCCCGGTGGCCAAAACCCCCAGAATGGAGAGCACCTGCACTGACACAGGTGTGGCACTGGAGCAAAAATTTTAATTAAAAAATGTAAACATGGTGACATTATTTTAAGTACAACAGCCATCTTCCTGAGAAATACTGAGCTTAATCACAGCTGTCTAAAAATATTTCTTATTTCAGAAGCGAAAAGTTCAGTATCAGTATCTTCATTCTGTGAATTATGTTGCCTATAAGTTTTAGTGTTTTCTGCTTAACCTTCACATAATATTTAGGCTACTACTATGACATAACTTTGCGTATGGAAAGATTATAATTAATGCAGTCTTCAGTAATTAAATATAACCCAAGCTTGATTTCCTCTGCTGCACTGTGAGTCCACACAGACAGAAACTTGCATACAAGATCTGAGACCTGGCGTGGGATTTGAGCATATCCTATGCTCACGTCCAAATTGATAAATTCCGATTTTTGCATTGAAATGACCAAATACCCATTTTTCTGCCATATGCAGGTTTGATGCATTAGGGCCAGAGTGCATTTGCTTGACTTGCCTGCTGCCAGTCCACTCCTACTGAACATAAGATTATGACCACCTGCCTAATTGTTGGTCCCACTTTTCTGTTGAAACAGCCCTGATCTGTTGATGCATGGACTCCACTAGACCCCTGAAGGTGTGCTGTGGTATCTGGCACCAAGATGTTAGCTGCAGATCCCTTTTGTCCTGTAAGTTGCGAGATGAGACCTCCATGGATCAGACTTGTTTGTCCTGCACATCTCACAGGTATTCGATTGGCTTGAGATCTGGGGAATTTGGAGGCCAACTCAAACTCATTTTTGTGCTCTTCAAACCATTCCTGAACCATTTTTGCTTTATGTCATGGTGCATTAGTTTTTTGAATTAGGTCACAGCCATCAGGGAATACCATTTCCATGAAAGAGTGTACATGGCCTAGGTAAGTGGTATGTGTCAAAGTAACATCCACATGGATGGCAGGACCCAAGCTTTCATAGTAGAACATTGCCAAAAGCACTACACTGCCTCCATTGGCTTCCCTTCTTCCTACAGTTCGTCCTGGTGCCATGTGCCATCCTGGTGCCTCTTTCTATCAGGATCATGAAAGGCTGAGAAGCTAACAAATTTTAAATTAACAGTATAGTTGACCAATTAAGAAAGTTCAGAAAAAATACAGTCAGATTAGATCTTGCTAAGCACATGTTTTTCAGGTTTGTCTTAAACTAACTTTAGTCTATTTGCCTATATCACTTAAAATTCAGCCAGGCTACACTTGCACAGGAATGGAATTCAGAAGTCAGGAATTTTTCAGTCAGGATTTAGGCCTTATTATAGTTCTTAGACATTGCTGGTTAAAGTGGTAAATTACCTACCACTTGCATCAGAACAGAATTGTCTCTTCCTGCTTGTATTACTTGAACTCAATGCAATTTTGATCCCATAGGTCATCTTATTTGTCTAGATAGACTACTTTTCTTGGTAGAATAGATATACTCTTTCAATCCCAAAACCAAGCACATCTCGCAGGGCCGGATCGCTCTGCTGCTCTGCGAGGAGCTGCTTTCGGCTCATCTCTGGCACTGGTGAACTGACAGGAGGCTCACCTCTCAGTGTCGCTGTCACTTGGCTGCACGCAGGACCCGGCGCTGATCTGGATGGCTGATGAACAGGCGGATCAGCGGAAACACGTTTTTTGGCTGCCCGTCTCGCTAACGAAAGACGCCTCGGTCAGAGCCAGATAGGCGGCTCGCTCCCAGTGTTAGTGGAATGCTGTACCAAGTCTGTGTGCATGCAATTGCTTTCACTCACCGCGGAAATGTCCACAAAATCACTCAAAGGATCTCCAAGTTTTCCTTTTTGTCCAACACTCAAGCCCTCGCTGCTATGCTCTGGCAAATCACTCATGACGCTCGCTCTGTCCGCTGCCGGATCTAGCCGCTTCCCACCAGCCAGAGGGGGAATGTCCTTTCCCTGAGCCAAAAAAGCACTTACCAGTGTTAGCTGCCCCGGGCCAGTAAGCTCGGCCACACCAAAGTCCGCATGCAATTTCCTTGCTGTTAAATCCACGACCGCTCACCAGCATGAGAGTATATCCAGCCCCAGAATACAATTGTCCTGAATTTCCCTGACAATTTCCTTGCCAGTACGTTTGCTCACCCATTGTTACTTGAATCATCCACTTCGCTCTCATTTCTGCCCGATCGCCAGTCACCGTAGTAATTCACAGAGTCTCATCCGGTGCCCCAGAAAAGCGCTCCATACAATCCAATAATCTGCTCCGAACAATGGATACCATAGAACCAGTGTCGATCAGAGCCTTGCAATGTCAAGCACACAATTCACGTATAGTCAAGTACGATTTCCCAAACGACCCGAAATGGTGGCGGAGCGCGCTCTGGATCTCTTCCCAGCTCTGCTGCTCACATGGACGAAGAGTCGAACGGCGGTCTCAGCAGAGCTCCAGCCCGAAGCGAGAGCCGCGAGGCGCGTCTGCGCGATGTAGGCATCCGGCGGTCCATCTCCTCTGTACGCCAGCAGCTTCAGCTCACTCCGCCGGGCATCTATGTGGGGCGTGGGTTCACTCGCCACCTCCAGATCCAGCGCCGTGGCCGTCAGCGGGTCTCTGCACCTCCGCTGCTCGATCCGTCATTTCACGCTGGCCCCTACTCATAGGTAGTGACTCTTCCTCTGCAGTTTGTCCGCGACCTGAGGTGAGTGAGCCCGCAACCCGCGTTGACGGCCGGCGGAGCGAGCTAAAGCTTCCGGTGTACCGGGGAGACGGACCACCTGACGCATACATCACCCAGATGTGCCTCACTGCTCTTACCTCGGGCTGGAGCTCTGCTGAGACTGCCGTTCGAGTCACTCTCTCGCTGGAGGGAGAGGCACTTCACGTACTGGAACCTTCTGCTGTACCTTCCATTTGAACAGCAGAGCTGGGAAGAGATCCAGAGAGCGCTCCGCTGCCATTTCAGGGCCAGCCAGCAGAGGGTAGCTGCCAGCGACGAGCTGCCCACCCAGCAAGAGACGGAACGGTGAGAAGCTTGGAGCTTTCGCAGCGGACTTAGTGTCTTTTGCGGCGCAGATATCCAGCGGAGGTACAGGAAGAACTCGCGCTTTTCTCCGGGGACTGCAACTTCAGCGGCTTCGTGAGCACATGCGACTGGCTACGCCGCGTTCACTGACAGCAGCACTGTGAGAGGTGGAGCGGGCCGAGTCGATTCTGGGTGAACAACACGGCCAAAATTGTGTGCGGTGTGTTGGCGTTGAGGAGAACGGTGAAAGGACTGATCACGCGCTGGGCATCCCGCGGCACTCGGTACGGGGTTCGTAACAGAGTCATTGCTGAGGGCGACGGCAGCAGTGAGCACGCTACTACACTTCCATGTCAACGCAGATCGGCAGGACATGAGGTCTGCTTTCGATGCAGCAAGATGGGCCATGTTGCACGTTATTGTGACGCTTACAAAGCCGAAGGACTCCGTACCCCAGCAGCGTTTAAACTAGGGCGGGGAAGCCACTGCCCGCCACGAGTAGTTTTTCCCCTGACTATGGAATTAATTTTCGGTTGGGTAATTTGGGAAGTCGTTTGGGACTGTTCGAAGATTGTTTATTGGACTCCACCCATTGTCGTGCTTTGGTTGACACCAGATCAACAATTTGGTATGTTGCGGATTATTGGATCATACGGAGTGCTTTTCTGGGGCGCCGGACGAGGCTCTGTGCATTACTACTGTGACTAGCGAGCGGGCAAAAATGAGAGCGAAGCGAATGATTCAGGTGACTGTCAGTGGGCAAACGTACTGGCATGAATTCTTTGTCGGGGAAATTCAAGACAGTTGTATTCTCGGTCTGGACATTCTCGAATGCTGGAGAGCAGTTGTGAATTTATCATTGGGAACATTGCTTGCGGACTTTGGCATGATTGAACTTACTGCCCTGAGGCAGCCAACAAGTACGGACACTTTTTCAGCTCAGGCTAAGGATGTTTTTTTTCCGGCCGGGGGCGAGCGACAAGACCCGGCCGCGGACAGAGCGAGTGCCGTGAGCGAGCTGCTGGAGCACAGCAGCATGGGTTTAAGTGCGGAACAAAAGGGGAAACTTTTGACTCTTCTGGGCAAGTTCACAGACATTTTTGCGGTGAGTGAGAGTGATTGCACGCACACGGACTTGGCGCAGCACCACATAGACACTGGGAGCGAACCACCTATTAGTTTACGGCCGAGACGTCTTCCGCTGGCAATGAAGCGAGCAGCCATGGAAGAAAAGTTGCGGGAAATGTGCGACGCTGGGGTGATTGAGCCGATGGACAGACCGTGGTCATCGCCAGTGGTGTTAGTGAAGAAAAAGGATGGTACTTGGCGTTTTTGTGTTGATTGAATGATGTGACTTGGAAAGACTCTTATCCGTTTCCGCAGACTGATGATGCATTGGACTATGTGGCAGGTTCACGCTGGTTGAGTTCATTGGACTTACGTAGCGGGTACTGGCAAGTAGAGTTAGCCCTGGAGGCGCGGGGGAAGACGGCCTTTTCTATCGGCCAGGGACTGTGGCAATTCCGCCAGATGCCGTTCGGACTTTGTAATGCTCCGGCGACGTTCGAGAGGCTCATGGAGAAAGTGCTTGTGGACATTCCGTGCTCTCACTGTGTTGTGTACCTGGATGACTTGCTCGTGCACGGGAAAGACTTTGAAGGTGCGCTGGCTAATCTGAGGGAAGTATTCACAGCGATATGAAAGCGAACTTGTGACTTCACCCGAGAAAATGTCATTTGCTTCGGTGTGAGACTATGTTCCTGGGTCATGTGATCAGCATGGAGGGAGTCACTATGGATCCAGCTAACCAGTGCAGTGCAGCTATCCAGTTGGCAGTGCAGGACTGGCCAACGCCGGTGAGTGTTCAACAACGTAGAAGTTTTTTGGGGTTAGCCTCATATTATCGGCGGTTTGTGAAGGACTTTGCTATGATCGCTAGCCCGTTGCATGACCTAACTAAAAACAGCCGGACTTTTGTGTGGGACACTAAGGCTGTATGTGCTTTCGCACAGCTAAGGGCTGCTTTAGTCTCCGACCCTGTGCTGGAATACCCAGATTCAAAGTGCTCTTTCATCTTGGATACAGATGCCAGCAATGTGGGGGTGGGCGCCATGTTGTCACAGAGCAATTATCAAGGTGAGCGAGTTATCGCCTATTTCAGCCATGCATTGTCAGCTCCAGACACTACTGTGTGACGCGACGAGAACTGTTAGCCTTGGTGTTGGCGCTAAGACATTTCCAGCCGTACTTATATGGACAGCCGTTTTTGATCAGGACCCATCATGCTTCTTTGACGTGGCTACTGAACTTTAAAAAACCGGAGGGACAGCTGGCGCGGTGGCTCAAGCAGCTCCAGAATTATTGTTTCACTGTACAGCACAGGGCGGGTCGTTTGCACTCCAACGCTGATGCGCTGTCGCAATGGCCGTGCGTTGAACAACATTGCCGCTACTGCCGGCGGGCTGAGAAACACGTCTCTGCTGATCTTCCTGTTCTCCAGCCGCCTACGTCAGAACCAGAGTCTGCCTGCAGCCGGGTGACAGCGACGCAGAGAACCGCACCGTCTGTCAGTTCGCTGGTGCCGCAGATGAACAACGAACAACTCACCGCAGAGCAGCAGAGCAATTTGATCCTGTGGGAGGTGCTGGGCTGGGTGGAAGCGAGTCAACATCCAGACTACACGGCGATCGTGCACCAAGGGCAAGAACTGAAAGCATTACATTCACAGTGGTCCAGTTTAACTGTGCGTGACAGACTGTTGTACCATTGTTGGCAGCGCCCGTGTGGGCGAGGAGAGCTGATGCAGCTGTTAATTCCGCGGACACTCCATGAACGGGTCCTAGGGTTGGTACACGGACATTTGTGGGTGGGCCACTTTGGAATTACAAAGACTTTGCGACGTCTGAGGGAACGGTTCTACTGGCCGGGCTGTCGTGTGGACACCGAACTGTTCGTGCATTGTTATGACGTGTGTACGGCCAAGAAGGGCCCGGCTCAGCAATCACGTGCCCCGTTACAGGACTTCCATGTGGGGGCTCCTATGGAGCGCATTGGGGTTGAACAGTGGCGCGCTTACGACGCTCATTGCCACGGAAGGGACTTTGGGGTTGGGGAGCGTGTTTGGGATTTCTCTCCCGGCCATAAGAAAGGACTCTTGCCGAAGTTGATGTCCCACTGGGCGGAACCATGTGTTGTGTTGGGCCGGCTGTCTGACGTGGTCTACCGGGTGCAGCTGGCGGGGCGGGCGCGAATGGTGGTGCTACACTGGGACTGGCTCGCACCCTACCGGCCGCACGCCGAGGAACTGTTGAACTCTGGGGAGCGAGAGGAGCCCCGGGACTGTGTGCGTGCTCCTTCCTCCCCCAATCAGGGACTCAGGCGATCTCAACGCCAGCGCCGACTTCCCCCTCATTTCAGGGACTGTTAAAAGGTTAAAAAGGTTAAAGTTGTTATTGTTTGTGTCTGGGGACAGCCACCTGCTAAGGAGGGGGGTAGTGTAAGGTGGGCGCGGTGATGGCTAGCGACCATCACCCCTTGCGTTGTGTTTACATGGGAGTCTGTGCCGGGGGGCGGGGTTCTGGGTTCACCCTCCTGGCTTAGTTGAGCCAGTGTAGCGGCCTCGGCCAGGTTCGGGCCTTTTTGGGTATGTGTGTATGTGTTTTCCCATGCTGTTGTGTTGGCAAATAAAGCTATTGGCCCAGCCATTTGCATTGGGTTGCAACAAGAGCATGCTTGTCCTGTCTCCACGGCGTGAGAAAATGCTACAATATTGTAATGTCACTACATGATGCAGATGAACTAGTTCATGCTTTGTTACCACTAGTTTGGACTATATACAGTAATGCCTTGCTGTCTGATTGTTCCAGTAGGTGAACAACTTCTCGCGTTAGTCTGATGGGATTTTGGTACCTGACCCTAACTGACCCCAACTCCTTCACACCCCACTTCACTTGTTTAACTAGTACACCTTAGTCTCCAATCAATGAGCAAATGTGCCACAAATTTGGCTATACTGAAAGCCTGCAGTTGCACTGGCCCTTTATGGACAAGATTGAAGACCTCTGGAGCAGGGTTGCACTTACAGTTCATGCCCAAGTCTCATCCATTCTATTCCACTGAAACAATTCCTTAATAGGAATCAGTATTTCAAATTAACAATACTTCATGAGTAGAGTTATTGTTTGGCATGGGTCTGGAACTGGAACAATTTTAATACACATTACTACAGAAGGAAACTGACACTGGTGGTCTGGAATGAAAGGAAGTAGAACAGAAACCATGGTAAACCTGAGTGGAGGACTACCACCTTGGTCACTCTGATTGATGAGACTTGTCAGTGGACAAGTGTGTGATATAAGATATTTTTCTTATAACATTACTTGATGTTTTTATTCCAAGGAAAAATGAGTATGAATCTGTGTTTCATGCACACCCCAGATTATTTCAGAGTTCTTAGAAGTTTTTGCTTACATCACAGCCTTGTGTTGAATGAGGGCCACTGGAAGGACAAAGAACATTGTAGATAAACTTAGTGCTGTAAATTAAATCATAAAACCTTTTTATTCCTTACAATTTTCTCTCATGTTTAGATGTTTTTTGTGAATGTACAGGAGGGGTTTGACAAGGTTGTTGTGTGTCTGTCCAGCTGAATTATTTACCTTAAAGCATTATTTATTCTCAAACAGAGAGGAGTCATTATTAAAAATGGCTTAATCTGACTTTATCTACATCTCTTTATCTTTAGGCTTAATCTGACTTTATCTATTTTTTTAGCCATAATATAACATTTTTGTTTTTTTTCCAATGTAAAGGTGTCACCATAGCGGGCTATGGGTACTCACAGAGACAGGGATTAATTGGTTTCCTCATACCTGTAAGAAATGAATATACACTATATAGACAAAAGTTTGTGGACACCTGACCATCACACCAAGATATGGCCCTTTCTCAAAGAACCATATATAGAAGGTAGGAAGCACACAATTTTCTTCTTCTCACAAAGTAGGAAGCACACAATTGTCTTATATGACTTTGCATGCTGTAGCATTACAATTTCCCTTCACTGGAACTAACAGGCTCAAATCATCTTTCAGCATGACAATGCCTCTGTGCACAAAGCGAGCTCCATGAAGACATGGTTTGCCAATGTTGGAGTGGAAGAACTCAAATGTCCTGCCCAGAGCCTTGACCTCAGCCCAGCTGAACACCTTTAGGATGAACTGGAACAAAGACTTCACCAAAGACCTCCTCACCCAACATCAGTGCCTGAACTCACTAATGCTCTTGAGACTGAATGAGAACTGAAATATCCACAGCCATGCTTCAAAATCTAGTGGAACTCTTCCCAGAAAAGTGGAACTTATTTTAGTAGAAATGGAGGAACTGAATCTGGAATGGATGTTCAACAAGCACATATGGATGAGATGGTCAGGTGTCCACAAACTTTTGGCCATATAGTGTGCCTTAAATGGCCCTATGTTCTCCTCTCCTGCAAATTCTTAAGTGCCCTCCATGTGGAAAAGTTCATAGGTATTTACAATATTCCTATTGGAATTCATCATGAATCCAGTGATTATAATTTGCTTCCTCAAAATTTGTCATGTTTGTAGGTGGAGCACCTAATTCTATGGAATCAACTCCATCAATCAGAATGTTTTAACATTCTAAAAGCCCTACATCTGTAGGCAGCATAATGGAAAGGCAATTATCCAAGAAGCATTGATGGAAGAGAGAGAGAGAGAGAGAGAGAGAGAGAGAGAGAGATGGAATGGAGTTGGAGATGGGGCAGTACTGTATACTGGGAGATATGAGCCAATGAATCACCTTTTAAGGCATTATGTTTTTTGGATTGTCTATGTGCCTGTCCTTGGGTGCTAGTGCTTTGTTGCCACCATATGAGCTGATTATGTTTTGGCATTGACCAAACATGGTCAAAGTATATTTTAAGGGTACATAAAGCATACATATTAGAAACAAGAAGGACTAGACTTGTTGATGGTGAAGCATCCCTGTTAAGTTGTACTTGGTTTTATCATTTTCATTTTCAATTATGTTTTTGGGTTGTCTGTGCATTCCTATACTGTATGCGTCTACTCATCTGTCCTAGATTCTTATTAGCACAATATATCAAGAATAGGTATTTGAATATTTTGTAGGAAGTATCAAATATCATTGTAACCAGCAAATGAACTGATTAGATTTTGATCCAAACAGGGTCAAAGTCATAGCAAGGTCAAATGTCTGAAATCATTTTTCTTCAGTATGTTTGTCATATAGTGATGCTATTTACAGATTCATGTTCAGGCCTCAAGGCACCTTTTCTGGCTATCTAAGACTCTTGCCATCAGTCTGACTGCCAGTCCATCAGAAGTAAAGTCTTGTTAATGCAATATCTAATAATAATAATAATAATAACAACAACAACAACAACAACAACAATAATAATAATAATAATAATAATAATAATAATGTGCTTCAATTTTGGCTTTGTATGAACATACCCTTCCTACCACAAGATAAACTGATTACATTTTAGCATTGCTCCATGGTCAAGATATATTTTAAAGTTATTTGAGGCACAAAAATTACTAACAAGAAGGATCAGACTTGTTGCTGGCAAAGGCACCCCCATTGATGACACTGGTATCAAGTTATGCTTGTTAATCTCTAAGAAGCATCTTCTTTTTTTATATAGGCTCTGTTTAGTGATCACCTTAGATTTCATATTCTCTTTACAAAATAAAGCTTTTTCCCTTCTTCATTATAAACCCCAATTCCAGCCATGACTAATGTGACGTTTGTGATTCAATTAACTAGTTTATTTGTTAGACCTGCGAACATCAAAATAAGAGAGACCTGCGAACATCTTGTAGCTTCCTTATTTTTAGGAGTATGTACGATGAAAAAAGATATTAGAGAAATTAGAGAGTTCCAGCAGCATACATAAAAGACAAGGCACAAAATACACAAAATAATTAAGTAAGAATTAAGATAATGTAAAATAAATAGCATTTAAAAGGAATATTTAAAAAATATGCATGACAAAAATATAAATAAACCTATATTGTATGTAGGTACAGTGGCCATTTCTGTGATAAACAAGTCATCTGGAATCACTACTACAACACAACTACCAAAGCCTAAATGTCCAAATATTCAAGTTTACAAGTGGGAATTGCTGAAGGTCTAAGTTATATAAATCACTTCAAGGGCTTACTACAAATGGTCTAAAAATAAAAAACAAAATACTGGTATTATGGTATACAGTGATAAAGAAATATGCATACTGCATATTCATCTTAATTCAGTCAGCAAAACAGTTTCAGAAACAAAATTATGTAATGCCTTCTGTAGTGTTTTATCTTTGACTACATGCATACTGCAAGACTAAAGGTTCAGATATATTTTACAGGTCAAATCAAATTAAATCAAATAGGCCCTGGGCCTAAATGCAAAAAAAACAATGCTCCACTTATTTGTCTTTGACATGGATACATTTTCCTGTAACGTATGACTATGGTTTCAATTTCTTTGTTTTGCAATAACTCTAATGACTCTAACAAACAATCAAATTAAACCAACAAAAAAACCCTGTATCATGCATTTCAAGAATATTAAGAATAACTCAAAAGTGATGCATAGTATTTGCTATGTTCTTTAAATACAACCTAGCTGATTTGTTATTTTTATAGCTATGTTTTGATTTGGGTTTGGCTTATTTTGATATTCAGTGACAATTTCCCAGAGGTGGACAGTAACAAAGCAGATTTACTTGAGTACTGTACTTAAGTAGAGTTTTTGTGTATCTGTACTTCACTTGAGTAGTATTTTTTTTGGAAACTTATGACTTTCACTTCACTACATTTGA
>JAOVYU010023808.1:0-11526 GCA_025674565.1 Synodontis membranacea
AATATTCGCGAATTCCACACATCCGCGCCGGGGTCTGGAACCTAACCCCGCGAATGTGTGAGGTATTACTGTATACATGCTGCTCATATATTATTGTAGCCCAGTTTGTGCTGAATACAATCTTATCAGACTTTAGACACTTATATGTTTATAAGTAACTGAAAAATACACAAATATCAGGACATTTCAGAATCTCTTCAGGGCTCCAAAACACCTTCAGACTGCTAAGGGTTAAGTTTTACACTATATCTGAGATTTCTTCGCCAGAAATAGGTTTACATAATAATCGTGGTTGCAACGCGTCAGATATAAAACTTCATGATGAGGGTTTCTTCGCTCATAATGAGTTTAATTTAGGCATAGTATTTCGTTAAATACATGCTTTACATATTTTACGGCCGTTTCATACATTCATGCTGTAATGGGGATTTCTTTGCCCAATACAGGTTCACTTTTACACTAGATCTGAGGTTTCTTTGTCAGAACTAGGTTTAAGTAATAACTGCGATTGCACCATTCATAACATGTTGTTATGAGGGTTTCTTTGCTCAATACAAGTAAAATTAGCACTGTATCTGAGGTTTCTTCGTCAGAATACAGGCTTTTATTTTTTTTTCTCTCTGCGGTTTCAGTTGTTTTGGAACAGGGATTTCTTCACCCAATACAGGTTTCAAATAAATAAGAAAATAAATGCTTCTGGCCTTAAAACAAATTAAAAGTAAAGTAACATTGTTTCCATGCTCGGATCAGCTTCGATACCACAAAACAAACATTCAATCAACACTTTTTCTTTGTTTATATTAGGTTTAATTGGTTGCCCGCATTCTCCACCATTCTGTAGGATTTTTCATTTATCCTTGTTGTATTAATTAATTAGTTAATTATGTCAATTTATAAATTGTCCAATTGTTTCCCAGCTTAAGTTAGCCGTCTCGTCCAGCGAGGATGGCTGTTAATAAGTGGGTGAAAACACTGTGTCGGAACTCCCTTCGGGGCCCCTAAAAGGAGTTTTGATTCAGTTTCAAGGAAAATTTCATCAGCTTATGCGCTCAAGGCGCGAGGGCGAACCAAGAAGTGACCCAGATATGAAAGAAGGAATGACCAGGGGACATCACGGATCTGGGATTAAATATTAAATTATTAAATATTAAATTAAATATTGTTAATTAGCAGATGGTAATTGGAGAAGATTTTCTTTTCCTCAACGCTGCTCGACGCTGTTCTCATGCAGGCGACCTGTAGATGAATGGGTCAAACAGACATGCAGCTTGGCTATGCAAAACTTCATGAAAACTGATAATCTGGTGGATGGAGGCATGACTTCAAAGGACAGTTCGGGATGAGTGAGTTGCATGCCTTCAGAAAGTGTGTAAGGTATGGCGGTTGAACAGCGATCGGTAAGAGTCTGGGTGGTTAAATCTTCTATGGAAGCATTAAGGGTTGCTATTGTTTTCCACCTCTCTACGAGGGGGAAGTGGAGTAATCTCAATCAAGTCCCCAGCTTCTTTGGGCGGAGCCTCTGGATTACCTTTGGCACATTTGAAAATCCGGGGATAGGTAGCAGAGTACTGGTTGAGTTGGTATTGTACTCCCTTGTATTTCCTGAATAACAGCAAGGATAAGCCCAAGGTGAATAAGTGACCTATGATGGTTGAAATACATAAGGCGGTTTCTGCAGGAGACCATGCCCATGCCACCGTGGGGTGAGGCTCCAGGACTTGGCGCCCAAGCGCTTCTAAGGTAGCATTGATTGGGGTTAAATCGATAATTTGGGCTCCCTCAAATTGGATGCGTTGTTCGAGTGCTGGATCTAGCTCCAATGAATGGTGTTTGAAAAATGGGGAGATTTTGATTTCGGTCTCGAACATGTCAGTAGGTAGGTGGTATAAGGCAAGGTCCCCTATGTGTAAGATTGCTCCCTTAGGTACGTTGGCCCACAAGGTTTGATTGGGGAGTATTAGCCGAGTGGCAGTGTCATGTTGGTCATAGGTGAGGGTTGCTACTTTGGCAGGGGTGTTAATGAGCCATTGATTGCCCACGATCTCTGCTTGGGTGGTAGTTACTTGAGACCGTGGGGTGGCCTCCACTTCACAGCGAGTCTCAGCTCGCATGGGTTCGAGACCACAAATACCATCAGTGTTGTCCCGCACAAACGGCTTGCTATGACATAAATAGTGAATTTCTTTGATTTGGGTGCACATCCAGAGATTCGGTGCCAAATAGAGTTGCGGGTTGCTGTCGTGGTAGGCCACCATGTCTGGGGTATGGAGCCGGACATGGGTGTTTCCCCACCAGAAACCCATATTTACTGCATCCTTTAACCGGTAAATATTATTGGAGTCTATGATTGAAAGGCTTACCATAAATGCTAATTCACAGAGCTCAGGGTTGACATGGAGCAGAATAGCACTTCCTAAGGAGTAGGCAAAGTGAGCTTGGATGGGCTGGGCGGCTCTGGCTGAGGCTTCCGCTAGAATGTCCTGTATTAAACTTAATGGCACCAGATAGGGTGGTATTCTACTCATTGCCAGACTGTCAATAGAGGAGATTATTTCTCATAGCATGTCGCTTATCAGAAGGGAGACTATTTGAGTATGGGCATAGTCTTTTTGGAGGACAGAGAAAAGTCAGTTTACTGACTTGACTGTTTGATTTAGAATGTTGCTGTAGGTATTAAGCATTATATTTGTGCCTCACAGGGTTTTACCTACAGTTTGGAGGTTCTGCCCTTGGTTTGTTAATTGTTCACAGAGCTGGGGTATTTCTTCCTGTAGTTCGCTAACATGTCGGCGTACTGTGGCTAGGTTAATGGTGTTGACACTAGTGACGCCAATATTGAAGAGAGTGCCTACGGTGGCTGCAGCCCCCAACAGGGCCTCCAAAAATCTCTTAGAACGGTGGTTAGCGCCTGATAATTCAGTTTGGGTCACAATCATTTTCTCTAATTGCTGTAGCATATGAGTAGTGTCAGCTGCTGCATGATTGAGGTTATCTTGGCTCCATCGGACCCCTGCCCAGCTGGTTTGTGGTGTGAGGGTAGTGTGTTCGATAAACTTCATAGGAGTTGAGAAGGACGAATATTTTCTGTGTGTGAGTGCGGCAGTTAGTGATCAAAAAGCCAGGCTGTTCTCGGAGGACAATGCCTGAAGTGGGCCCGTGCAAACGGGAAAAAAAGAAAGATTTGTGGTAATACTTCGATATTCTCCTGCTTAGAGAGGGCAAAGGAAGATTAAATGAACGGACAGAAAAGAGTCTGTCATCCCCAAACCCTCGTGCTTTGTTGGCACTACCAGGAAGGAAATAGAGGGCAGTACCATGGGGAAGTTAGGCAGAGGAAGGACAGTCCTAATAATAATAAAAAGGGGAGAAGGACGTGAAATACTAAAACACAAGAGGAAACGAAAACAAAAGAAACAATGTAATAATAATAATACTTGTAGTGAGAGAGGCAACTTAATAACCATCCTAACGTGTGTGTGTGGCTAAGGAAAAGGGGGTACACACAGTTTAGCAACAAAGAGAAGGGAACAGAACAAACAAACAAACAAAAATTAATATATACGATATATATCTGTGTATATGTATATATGTAGCCAGCTCGCTAAAAAGGGAGAGAGAAAGGAAAGAAATGAGCCTAGAGCTAGCAAAATGCAAAGTGCTAAAGGTGTGTGTGATAGCCTTTGAGTTTCACAATCAACTAGGTATGGGTGACCAAGCCAGCAGCCTTTGTATACTCAATCTCTGATCACTGGTGCAGGTTCTAGGATGACCTGGACCACTTTTTTTCAGGGCTTCCATTGCAGAGGGCAGCTTCACTATGGCGGATTGGCTGTTCCTGTCCATGTCTTAGCTGAGTTGCACTATGTTGGGGAAGGCGTTCCAAACTTCCCTTGGGCTTGGTGTTTCTTTATCTGATTGCGATGGACCCACTTGAGGCTAGTTTCTTGACCTTGTTTGACCTTAGGTAGGCTACAGGTGAAAGCTTGTCTATGATCTCGTGTGGCCCTGACCAATGTGGTAGTAGCTTCTTTGAGAGTCGTTAGGATGAGCTTTGGGAATTTCCCGTAGGTTGCACAAAGTTATAATACCAGATTTTGTCCTCCACCTCGAGCTCTGTCTGTGAGATTTTCTGGTCATAGTAGGCTTTCCGGCCTTCTGCGGATTGTTGTAGGTTCTGCTGGGCAAACGCAAAGGAGGTCCTCAAGTGATGGTGTAAATTCTCCACGTGTTGTTGGGTCGTGTATGCCGTGACTAGGCTGGAGTCACCAGGCTGGTAGAATAGATGGGGTGGTAGGGTCATTTGTCCTTCAGTCATCAGCTCAAGAGGTGCTATCCCCATCAATTTGTGGGGGGTGGTCCGGATGGCCATAAGCACCAAGGGTAGTTTCACGTCCCAGTCTTTTTGGTTAGCTGCTACGTATTTCTTGAGCATGCTGACTACTGTTTGGTTGGTCCGTTCCACCTGGCCAGATGCCATGGGGTGGTGGCTGATATGGAACTGTGACTTGACACCAAGGATTTTCCAGATCTCCTGCATCACCTCTGTGAAGAGAGTGCTTCGATCTGAATCAACTCTCATCGGAAGGCCGAACCTGGAGAAAATATGATTCATGAGCAGGTATGCTGTGGTTTGGGCCGTATCATTTGGTGCTGGTAGGTATTCCACCCATTTGGAGAACTGGCAGATAATCATGAGGAAATATTTGTTTCCCTGGGATGACCTGGCGCTTTGTGATTCAGATTTGCAGGTTGGAATCGGCAGCACACTAAGCATCCTTTTACATACTCTGCCACATCTTGTTGCATGCTGGGCCAATATGCTACCTGGCTGAGGATTTCGTGAGTTGTTCTGGAACTATGATGTCCTGCACAAGGTGCATTGTGGGCGTGCATTAGCACCAGCCCCCCTCTGGTCCTGAGGCACCACGAGTCTAGGATGAGTTCATCAGGAACAAAGACTAGTATGCCCTCGATTACACGGAGGGAAGAGCGGATTTTGAACAGCACTCGAAGGTCAGGTAATGTGTCCAGGTCGCTGGGTGGGATGGGGTGTGCGAGGGAATCCAGGATGTTGGAGTGCAGCTTACTGATAGCTGGGTCATTCAACTGCATTGTTACTATATCGGATGTAGGAATTTGGGGTGATATGTTCAGAAGCGTGGAAGCAGGGCTTGAAGTGGGGCAGCGACTCTGGCGGCGAGTGAGTACATGAAGGGTGTGGGTGGGAGTTTGGGCCTGGAACTCCCATGGTTTGCTGTCTAGAGCTCCCGCTTTTGCGAGTGCATCTATACAGTCGTTGTATGTTTTGTCAGTTCCTGGAAGTCGTCAGTGGCCACGGACCTTTTTCCAGTATACTTGCATGTTGTGCTTTGTGGCAAGCTCATCGCATGCTTGAATGAGGTCTTGTTGTTTCACTGGTTTGTTTTCAGTCATTTTGAATCCATTATGTTTCCAGTGCGGGAGATGACATGTGAAACTGAGAAGTGCGTAGTTGGAATCTGTGCAGATGAGCAAGTCTTTTACTCCATGTTCAGCTGCTAACTGTAGGGTGATCAGAATTGCTGCAATTTGCACCACTGTGATGTGTGCGAGCCTAGGTTAAATTGTTGGGGAGGACACAGGTTGTCGTTGAGCCATATGACGCCCGCTCTTGCCTTGAGGGTTCCCTGGTGGTTGTATGAACATCCATCTACATAAGCCGTGATCATTGACTTGCAGATGTTTTCATGAAAGTACTGCTGATTAAAGGATTCGGGTTGTGCAGGCACTATCAGATTGTTCAGCGTTGCTGGTTTGTCCTGGGAGCAGCTTTGGCAGTCGGCTAATCTGGTGCCAAGTGGCAGTTTATGGTTTTGGGAGTACCGGATTTCATGTCACGGCCCTGCAAGGTCATGAGCTACGTGGCTATTCGGGAATTAGTGACCACGCCATTTCTGATTCACTGACTGTTGAGGAAGGTCACTGGTTGGTGGCAGGTGTCGATAATCATCTTCTGTCCACCAGTGTAATTGGAGAAGTGTTTGACGGCCCATACTGTGCAGAACAGTGCTTTCTCACATGCCAAGAATGGTTTTGCTTGTTTACTCGTTTGTCTTGAACGTACATCTGATAAAGACCCGCACTGAGGCAGTGGGCTGAGAATCCTGCTTCTAGGTAGAACTCTTTGTCTGGATTAGGGTAGGCAAGGCATGGTGCAGAGCACAAGAGACGCTTAAGTCCTGTCATGGCTTTATCTTGTTCATCAGTCCATTGAAATGGGACATCCTTTTTGAGTAGCGAAGTTAGCGGTTTGTTGACATGTGCATAGTTCTCAATGAATTGATGTGAGTTGTTGCACACGCCTAGGAAACGGCGCAATTAGGAGAGGTCCGAATGTACCTTGATATTTTGTTCTGCTTGGATGTGGCTGGACTGAGGTTCAATGCCATTGTGGCTAATTAACAGGCCGATGTAATTCACCTTCTTCTTCCACCATTGGCCTTTGTGGAGGGCGATCTTGGCGCCGGCTCTTGCCAGTTGTCCTAAGACGTGGTCGATTTCGGCTAGATGAGCTTCTACTGTTGTGCTCCTCATCAGAATATCATCCACATAAATGAGGTTGCCTCGAACGCTGGCATCGGGGCATGCTTTATTGAGAAAAATGTTAATTTCAGCGGGTGAGTTGGCATACCCAAACGGACAGCGGGTCAATGTGTACTGTTTATTTGCAAAGCTGAATGCTAGCTTGTGTTGGTCTTTAGGATGTACTGGGATGGTCCAGAATCCGGAGGCTACGTCGATGGTAGAAAATAGCTGGGTCATGGACCATCGAGACTAAGGAACTTGTTGGTTCAGTTTCCTGTAGTCTACTGTTGGGCGATAGAGTAGTCCACTGAGTGATAGAGATAGCCCGTTTTGGAATAGTGAACAGAATTTCTCAGTTCAGTTGGTTGGGTAGGTTCATGGGCACTTGTCCTATTACAGGGAGCATAAGATCGAAATCGTGGAACTGTTCACTGATGAGCCATCCCAGTTGTGTTCGTCTTGGTATGGTTATTTCAGTTGCTGTGCAGTTGTTAAAGAGAATGTATACAGTTTGGGAGGTGACTTCCAAGAGTGGGGTAGCTTCGAGGGGCCCAGTTCTGTAGCTACTACTGAGAGTTGAAAGAATGCCAGGTGATGTTCCAAGGTGTGCCCCTTTTTCATGTTCATGCGGATGGGGATTCCTTTGGTAAAGGCCGGAAGCGTCAGGTTTTGCTTGTTGACAACAGCACACGCCTCAGGGATCATTTGTCCTGAACTGAGATTACTGAGATCCACCTTTGGCAGGTGCGACTGTCCTCGTGAGGTGGTCCAATGGACATTGTTGACCTGCCCCAACGTGTACTGGGTGTGGCAGTCTCGGGATGACCAGGAAGTAGTGTCTTAATTGCCTAGTAGGTTGGTGAGTTCCTTGCTCCTATACTTTTGGTTGGGTGGAGTTGCCATGAGTTCGGCGATTTCCAGATCAATTTGTTCGGCCCCTTACGAATGCAACGGTGGGGCATAGTCATGTAGGAAGTCACTGGTCACGACTTTCAAGCAAGCGCTCACATTCTACCACTGGTTAAGCGGGCTTGCTCTGTTGGCCATTTCAGACAGGGGGTGCCTTGTTCACGGGTTGTATATTTGACTGACGAGCAGGAATGTGGCTAGGGTGAGGATTACTCAGCTGGTAGGCTGGCACTGTGAACCTAGTTGATAGTTTACGTGTGACAGTAAAAATAGGTAGAGGACAGAGGATAGAGTTATTGTGCATGAATACTCATTCACCATATCAATATATTCACTTATTGATATAAGCATGGGTTATAGTATTAAATCCATATAAGTGGGTCACTATTGAGGTTGCTACAGTAGCCGTTTAGACTATCTGGGTGTACACTGTTATTGCTGGAGAGGAATAGAGAGAGAGAGAGAAGAGAGATAAACATCAGAGTTGGGCCGTAGCAGACCGTTTTTCTCTTGGGGGTGGTCTGTGTCAGCCTGGATATGTCGGTGAAAGAGAGAGAAAAAAAAAATTAAGTTAGAATGGGTAGTTATCAGCCTGTATATGTCAGTGAAGGAGAGAGAGAGAGAAAACAAGTGAAAGTGTGAAGGGTGGTTGTCAGCAGCTGGGCTGCTGTCTCCATTTTACCTGGCTTGCTGTTGATGGGCTGGACTTACAAAGCTTACTAAATTTGGAAATATAATCAAGGTAAGGGTGGACAACAATCATTGCTTGGTCGTGGTTCACTATACCTGTCCCGATTATAGGCTGTCTGTAATAGTCTGTAATGCAGGGGTTGGCTGGTTTGTTGGATAAGCAGGTAACATTATTTGATGCTGTATCCGATTTGGTCAAATTTTCTGTGTTACTATGATTGAGACGTTATGGTGCTTTCAGTTAAAATTCATTAGAGGAAGTCAACTCCACAGAGGAGCAGTTCTGAGCTTAGCTGCATGCACCAATTCCAGTTGTGTCAAGTTCAAAGGAGCCCTATAAGCACAAAAGGTCCTTCGAAATTGCACTCAAAGCTAGCTTCACCTCCTGAATAACTGGCCTGACCAAAATTGCTAGTGTACCCAATGAATGGTGTCACCCAACTGTTTGAGAGACCTGAAGTCATACTCAAAACTTGTAATGACAGCTTTGGGTATTATCCAATGTTTGACTTGGATGCCAGCGGGTGAACCTGTTAGTATAGTGAAGTGGCCGATTGCTGAGGACCCTTTCTTTATGACAGAGCTGGAAAAGTGGGCACACTGCAGTCTAGAGGCTACAGAAAAGTCATGAGAAGGAGACTGTCAAGAAAAACCAACCCGGGAAGCTCACGCAGATCGCCTCAAAACATCTCAACTTGTTTGTCATCATTAATTAGACCCAAAATGAAAGTTACTTACTATTATCAATAGTAATTAAATTATATTATTTAATTAGACAGGCTATAATTAAATTGCTTTGAGTGAGAGCGACGACTGATGGACTTTTGTTTCTAATTTAGAATTTGGGAAAATGATTGCCTCATCAGATTATTTAATTATTCAAGTTTCTTTTGTTTTACTTGGTACATTGTAAGTTGTTAATAGAATGAAGGAGACACAGTGTGTCCCTATGTTATTAAACAACTTGTTTGATTGTCAAATTCGAATTTGAGATGAGATTTTGCCTTAATTTAAAATTAATTGAATTTGGAGTTCAAAAGAAAAATCAAAGAGTTAAGTGTCTCTTTTTCAAAAATCTGTTTTAAGGGGTTAAGACTATGTAAATTCTATGCCTTGAGAACATTACTCCTGTTCTAAAGTGTTTGAATCTTTACTAGTGGTATTCCTTCCTTGATCACTAGGGCGGCCTTATGAGGCTCAAGTGTGTGTTGTTCCCTAGGTAGGGTTCCTAGGGAGTGTGCCTTGGTTAATCTAGCTCCCTAGGTGACCCAAGATGGCACGGGGGTGGGCCTTTACGCTGATTGGCCCAGGTAGTAGCTGACGTAGCTTCTGCTAACGTCACTTTAAACAAAAGTACGGTGTGATGGCGAATGTACTATTCAGTCAAGATCGCATATGGGCTATTCAGTCAAGATCTATAACACACTAAAGTCAGACAATAACACCACATGATCACGTGGTTCAACTTAGGAAGTGAGGCGGCACTCGCGCAAAATGATGGGGAAATAGGGTTCCCATTTAAACTAATACAAGCAATGTGCATCTGGTGAATCGTAGCAGAGCTGTATAAAACTTGCTTTCTCTAAGCAGGCTCAGGCTTAATTCAATACGGAGCATTAAACAAACAAAAAAAAAACGTGCTTTCCTTTAAGCAAGTAAAGGCATAAGTTTAACACGGTGTGTGATAAATGGAAAACAACAAAAACTTGCTTTCTTTAAGCTGGCAACGACTTATACAAGTACCCAGATAGTTAGCTACTCTATTGGGTCTTGTTTGAGCACAACGAATTAAAGTCCGAACCTCCTGACTAATAATTCTTACTGGCTTAACATATGAGAGCTCTTTATAGATCACTGTGTAGTGAAGATTTCTTCGTTCACTACCGGCTAAGTTTTACACTATATCTGAGATTTCTTCGGCAGAAATAGGTTTACATAATAACCGCGGTTGCAACACATCAGATACAAAACTTCATAATGAGGGTTTCTTCGCTCATAATGAGCTTAATTTAGGCATGGTATTTCACTAAATACATGCTTTACATATTTTATGGCCATTTCATACATTCATGCTGTAATGGGGATTTCTTTGCCCAATACTGGTTCACTTTCACATTAGATCTGAGGTTTGCACCATACATAATATGTTGTAATGAGGGTTTCTTCGCACAATACAGGTGAAATTTACGCTGTATCTGAGGTTTCTTCGTCAGAATACAGGCTTTTATTTTTTTTTCTGCGGTTTCAGTTGTTCTGTAACAGGGATTTCTTCGCCCTATACAGGTTTCAAATAAATAAGAAAATAAACGCTTCTGGCCTTAAAACAAATTAAAAGTAAAATAACATTGTTTCCACGCTCAGATCAGCTTCGATACCACAAAACAAACGCTCAATCAACACTGTTTCTTTGTTCATATTAGGTTTAATTGGTTGCCCGTATTCTCCACCATTACGTAGGATTTTTCGTTTATCCTTGTTGTATTAATTCATTATTTAATTATGTCAATTTATAAATTGTTTATACATTAAGTTAGCCGTCTCGTCCAGGGAGGATGGCCGTTAACAAGTGAGTGATAACACTGTGTCGGAACTCTCTCCGGGGCCCCGTAAAGGGAGTTTCGATTCAGTTCCAATGGAATTTTCATCAGCTTATGCGCTTAAGGTGCGAGGGTGAACCAAGAAGTGACCTAGATATTAAGGAACGAATGACCAGGGGACATTACGGATCACGATGGACAACATTTATTATCTAAGACACGAGACAACAGTAAACATAAAACAAACACTAAAACCACGTGATATAATAGTGTGATATGATGGAAGACATTAGGTATTGACTTGGTATTGACTTGATATTATTAGTTAACATCAGGTTCAATTTAACATAATTCCAACAATTCATCTGCAACAAGCCAAGCGTAAATCCAATAAACCACACAGACAATTGATAGAAAAATAAGTGAGAAAACATGATAAAACCTTGCACCAGATTATCACTTGAAAGAAGCTGTTTACGTGTTTGGCCCAGCCTGGTCTAGCGTCAGAGTTGGAGAGCTGCGGATGAGGTTGAACATGGTCCAAGTGTGCTGTGTTGAGAGAGAGAGAGAGATGCCGGGTCGAGATGCTGATCCTGAAGCAAAGTGTCACGAGTCTTTGTTCAAGAGTCCCTGCTTGAAAGTCTTTGCTTGCTTTTTGGATGAGTCCAAGGGGGTTAATATGGGTGGTTTGCTTGTATGTTAATTAGCTCACGTACTTGACCAATCGTGTTGGAGTTGGTTTTCCCGCATGCAGCATCCTGGAAGTTGTGATTTATGAGAGTTGGAAACTTTGCAGTTTGATTAAAGTTCCAAATCTCCAAAATGG
>JAOVYU010023818.1:0-11525 GCA_025674565.1 Synodontis membranacea
AATAATAATAATAATAATAATAATAATAATAATTCTTACAAATACAATAGGGTTCCACCCCTTCGGGCTTGGACCCCTAATTATCACATATTATTAGAACAGTTTCGAAGTTCAATCAAAACAGATATTTAGCATACAGAAATGTCCTATGCCTGAAAAGTATGTTAATTTATGCAATCAGTACATGGTTGGGGCTCCTTTATAATGAATTAGTGCATCAATGGTTGTGGAGGTGGTCAGCTTGTGGCACTGCTAAAGTGTTATTGAAACCTATGTTGCTTTGACAATGGCCTTCAACTCATCTGTATTTCTAGGTTGGGTGTTTCTCATCTTCCTCTTGACAATGCTACACAGATTCCTGAGTTGTCTGGTCAATCAAGCACAGTAAATAACATTGTCAGCAAACCATTGGTAGTTTTTTTGGTAGTTGTGGGCAGGTGCTGCTGAAAAAGGAAATTGGAAAGCTTGTCAGCAGATGGAAGCATGAAGTGCTCTAAAGTGAAATGCTCTCTCCTGGTAGATGACTGTTCACTTTGGACTTGATGAAACACAGTGTACCAACCCCATCAGATGACATGGTGCCCCAAATCATCACAGACTGTGGAAACTTCACACTGGACCTTCAAGCACAGTAGATTGTGTGCCTATCCACTCTTCCTCCAGATTCTAGGACCTTGATTTCAGAATAAAATGCAAAATTTACTTTCATCTGAAAAGAGGACTTGGACCCCTGAGCAATTTGTCTTCTCCCTAGCCCAGGTAAGACGCTTCCGATGTTGTCTCTGGTTCAGGAGTGGCTTGATATTAGGAATGCAACAGTTATAGCCCTTTTTCTGAGGATGTCTGTGCATGGTGGTTTTTTGATGCACTGACACTAGCTACAGTCCACTATTTGTGAAGCTCTCCTAATCTCTTGAATCAAATTTTCTTGACAATCCTGACATCCTGCTTTTCCTGACCACAACTATATTGTGGTCATCCCTGTTGCTTTTTGTCCTTCCATAATTTTCTCTTCCCTTCCAAATTTCTATTAGTACCTTGTGGAGGTTGTCAATGATAGTCTTCTGGACAACATTCCGCGTGGTTGCATGTACCGAAATGGATCAAGAGATGCACGTTATTTATACCGTTTGAATAATAAATTACTCAAAATTATGTATTATTACAATTTGCGATGTTTTTGTTTAAATTTCATTTTTACGTTTAAAGCTGTTAGCCATAATTATCAAAATTAAAATAGAAGATGCTTGACACATTTAAGTTTACATGTAATGAGTCTAGAATATATTTAATTTTCACTTTCTTATATAACTGATGGAAAATATTCTGCTTTTACCCATTATTCAAATTTTTTTAGTTCCACTAGTATAGCCACAAGCAGTGATTTGTGGGGTCTACGCATTCATCATAAATAGAACCCCCAGTGGCCAGTTCTTGCCAAGACCTGCAGAACCAGAGACCATTCATGAACATACTTGATGATATGCCTATGCCTGTTATTTACAATGTGTGTTGAAAGCTGATTGTCTGATAGCAGCAATGTTTATGAAACAGCTATTCAAACAAATGTGTACAGCATTCTCCACACCCCTCCCCCCAACTGAAGGGGTTTGAGAAAGGGGGAAAAAAAACTCTTCTAATCTTATTGCGTATATAATGCCGTTATATTATGAAACATATATGCGTATAATTTCATTTATATTATGAAGTATATGGGTGTATGATAATATTTGGCTTATAATTGTAAAGCTTACTAATGGTCTGTATGTGTGGTTAGATATGAACCAGGCTTCCTTTGAGTCGTGAAAAGAGTCCCTCAGGAATGTGAGAAGGTTGTGACCTGATAAAGCTAAAGATAAAGAGGAGTTTCACCTTTCAACATGGCAAATGTATGACCCCAAACATACATCCAAATCAACAAAAGAATGGCTTCTTCAGAAGAAAATTAAAGTTTTGGAATGGTCCAACCAGAGCCCAGACCTAAATCCAATAGAAAATCCATGGGTGATCTGAAGAGGGCTGTGCACAAGAGATGCCCTCGCAATATGACAGATTTGGAACGGTTTTGCAAGGAAGAGTGGGAAAATATTGCCAAGTCAAGATGTGCCATGCTGATAGACTCCTACCCAAGAAGACTGAATGCTGTAATTAAATCAAAAGGTGCTTCAACAAAGTATCAGTTCAAGGGTGTGCACACTTATGCAACCAGCTTATTGTATGTTTTTTATTTTTTATATTTATTTCCCTATCAAAATTGTTTGTTTTTCAGTTGAACTGTACAGGTTCCATTAAAGGTGGAAAAAGTTTTGAAATGATTTTTTGAGGTCTCAGTTTTTTACAGCACAAAAACCTGGTATTTTAACAGCGGTGTGTATACTTTTTATATCAACTGTATGTCCATTATGAGAGAGAGATCTTGCAGTACTAAGAGATTTTCAATATCTCAAGAGGCTCACCTTCCACGCTAATTGGAATAATACCAGCTTAGCTTGATGCCATTTATTTTCTAATTTCTGGGTGGACTGTTTTAGTGTGTGTGAGATTGTTATTCTATTAATCGCTTCATTAATGAGATAGTTACAATTAATAAAGTAAAGCCACATTATTTAGAGCATAACAGACCGTTGACACTAAGCATCCAGGTACCTAATCAAGTTTCGTGGAGTCTGACAGTGATTCAATAAAAATTGATAGCTCTGGGAGATTATTGTGATAAAACTCGCTGACGAGAGTGCACATTTTACACTATAGAGTGGTAGGGTGCACATTTTAAAGAGATGAGATAATGATCTGAGATAACTTCAGACTGTAAAAATGTTAAATGTAGAAATAGATATGTTCTATATTTAATCCGGATATTAGTATTAGGTCAAGAGTCTGACCACCTTGATGGTGGATCCTATTACTTCCAGATGAACTCCTACTAAATCTAGAATGCTCTTCTCGGATGGTTTTCCGAGCTATCAAAAATAATATTAAAGTCTCCAGCAATTAATGATTTGTCTAAAGTAACAACCAGGTTTGACATAAAATCAGCAAATTCACAAAGGAATTGAAAATATGTCCCTGGGGGTCTGTAAATAATAATTAGTGGAATCAACTGGACAGACATATTTTTTGTGGCTTATGTTATGTTAAAGAATATCAAACACATTGCATTTATGGCCAGGTTTTTTTGTAATGAATAAATTATCGTTATAAATAACTGTGATGTCTGCCAGTTAGATGAGGCTAATGTATATATAATTGCATCTGAGAGGGACAGCTTCATTTAATGCTACATACTCATTTTGTTTAATACACGTTTAGATTAAATGCAGTAGATTAATGTATAATCCTGCTATGTAATAGACACATTAGGGATCTAATGTATAACAGTCCTAGCTTTACATCAAAGGTGCTGTCTGCACATTCAGCATGATCTAATGTTATCTTAATTAGGTTACTAAAAATAAACTCTCTGGGTATTTTTACATTTTTGCTTAGCTCAGGGAACCTTATATATTCTGTGCTGCTAACAGTCAGCATAGCCTGCTTGTTGTCCCTGTACTTGGCTCGACAGCAACACCCTCATGCGTGGGATAGATATCCCACCCTAACAGGCCAGTCTTGCTCTCTAAACTACTCCAATTATCAATAAAATCCACATTGTTTTCCAAGCACCAAAGGAACAACCAGCATTTAAACAACCATAACCCTTTGTGAACTACATTGCCATACATTATTGGGATGGTGCCACAGTATATTACTACATGACATTCGCTAATTTAAACACTTCTACAAAGTTTCTCTAAGTAACCTCTGACTGACAAAAGCATATATCATTAGCTCTTACATTAATATATATCTTGGGAAAGCAACCCTGACATTTGAAATATTGAGCAGCGGTGCTCCCATGGTCAAGCCTTAGCATTAGCTTTGGCTGTACGATTAAGCTCAGTCATCACCCATTCGCCCCGCTGTGAGGACCATTTCAACCAATTTTATAATAAACACTAACAATACCCACCACAGTCTCTGAACATATGAGACCTACTGGTTTTGAACTGCCTGTGAGAACAATGAACATACGAATATGAATACTTTTATATACTTTTATTTAATACATATACAATGACATTCATTAAAACTCTTTTACTGACTGGGACTCGAACCTAGGCTATGGCAGTGATAGAACACTACGTGTCAAATTACCTTTCCCTGACTTTCCTCAACTCTCCCAATGTGTGTCCTTCTCCCTCACTGGCTGAGTTCCAAATTGTAACATGGGTGACAAATTTTGACTGAGTGTTTATTTGGCCACTTTTTTTTGGCTAAGGGTCAAATCAGTAAAAATCTGTTAAATAACAGAAATAAGGTTCAGTCCAAAAAGAGAAATAAATTACAATTATACAATCCAATACTGAATAGTGAAAATAATGAAACAATAATTGTAATAATTTATATATAAAAGTATTCATATTCGTATGTTCATTGTTCTCACAGGCAGTTCAAAACCAGTAGGTCTCATGTGTTCAGAGACTGTGGTAAGTATTGTTATAAATTTCATATATATATATATATTCAAAATGGTGGTGCCCATGCAGGCTGTGGCTTACAGAGCTCCCGAAACCGCAGGTAAAAATGTTGACTTTTTGTTGTCTCCACGCAGAGATTCAATAAGAAAAGTTAAGATGAGTGACAGTAGCACACAAACGTGCATTTACAATCAATTTACAAACTGAGATGCTCCGCAGCCTTTGTTTACTTCGGCGGCCCGGGGAAGCGGACCTGGCCAAAGTGAAGGAGCCACGACCGAGGCAGAAACGAGGCAAGCGCGGCGGCGTTAGCAGGAGGCTAAAGGCTAACCCCACCAGACCAGCGATACCATCCATTTTACTCGCGAACATCCGATCATTGGAAAACAAGCTGGACTACATCAAGCTGCAGCAAGCGAACCAGTGGGAAATGAGAGACTGTTCTGTTTTTATTTTCACTGAGACACGGCTGCAGGATAACATCATCGACGTGGCTATCCAGCTTGACGGACTGACTAGCTTTCGAGCCGATAGGGACGTGTCTTTCTCCGGTAAGCCTCGCGGTGGGGGACTGTGTGTGTATGTAAACAGAGAGTGGTGTACAAACGCTGCTGTTGCCACGTGACACTGTTCCCCGCTGATAGAGGTTTTAACTGTGAAATGTCGGCCCTTCTACCTGCCAAGAGAATACAGCTGTGTGCTGGTGGCCGCAGTGTATCTCCCACCTACCGCTAATGCAAACCAAGCGCTAGCCGAGCTTTACGAGACTGTCAGCAATTTACAAACTGTGCACCCCGAGCCTTTTTTCATAATTGCTGGGGACTTCTGAAGTCAGTTCTCCCAAGGTTTTTCCAGCATGTGAATTTTGCTAGCAGAGGAGGAAATTGCCTGGACATTGTTTACACAAACGTTTGTGAGGCCTACAAGGCCTCCCCCCGCTCCCACCTCAGCTACTCAGACCATATCAGTGTGTTCATGGTTCCTGCATACAAGTCACTGCTGAAACGCTCCAACCCGGCCCAAAAAGGCATCAGAGTGTGGCTGGTGCTATCTCGGCCCTCCAAGACTGCCTTAAATCGACCGACTGGGACATTTTTAGGGAGGCTGCAGTGAATGGTGACTCCATCAACCTGGAGGAATACACAGACTCTGTGACCGGTTACATTACTAAGTGCATAGAGAATGTTACTGTCACCAAGGAAATCACCACAAGAGCCAACCAAAAGCCCTGGATAACGAGAGAACACCAGAAACGCAGCCTTCAGATCTGGAGACCAGGCTGCTCTCAGGGCGGCCAGAGCCAACCTGTCTCGTGCAGTGAGGAGAGCCAAGCGGGACTAAGCGCAGCAGATCAACGAACACTTCAACAACACCAGAGACACACACCGCAGACTACAAGTTCATCCCACACAGCACTGACAATGATGCCACCCTACCATACCAGCTCAATGATTTCTTTACACGGTTTGAGGTAGAGATGATTGTCGACTTTAGGAAGACACATCCTGCACATTCTCCACTCAACATCAGTGGCTCAGCTGTGGAGATTGTGGAGAGTACCAAGTTCCTTGGGTGGACATCACTGAGGAACTTACATGGATGACCAACACCACCTCCCTAACAAAGAAAGCCCAGCAGAGACTTTACTTCCCGCGACGGCTGAAACAAGCAAGCCTTCCCCCTACCATCCTCACCACGTTCTACAGAGGCACCACTGAAAGCGTTCTAACCAGCTGCATCACTGTCTGGTATGGAAACAGCAATCGCAAGCGCCTGCAGAGGATAGTTTGAACAGCCGAGAACATCATTGGGGTGCTTCTCCCATCATTACAAGACACATTCACCACAAGGACTGTTCGAAAAGCCTGTGCAGGACCCCTCACATGAACTGTTTATCCTGCTGCCTTTCAACAGGAGATACTGCAGCATCACAGCCAGATAGGCCAGGCTGCATGACAGTTTTTATCCCCAGGTTGTCAGGCTTCTCAACACCATGCTGCCCCCCAGGGTCCTCCAATCTACCTTAACCCTCTCTTAACCCACCTGACCTACACTGTTTTTTCCTATTTTTTACATTTTAAACTGACTCTGCTTCTACTTTGCTCTTTGCTATTTTTTACATTTCAAACTCACTCTGCTGCCACACCCTCTGATATTATACTGATACCATACTGTATCTATACTGTATTGCACACAGATATCATACTGTATTTATACTGTATTTGCACACAGATATCATACTGTATTTATACTGTATTTGCACACAGATATCATTGTACTTATACGGTATTTGCACAAAATCTATTTTGCACTAT
The DNA here is from genome assembly GCA_025674565.1 of Synodontis membranacea. Lineage (NCBI taxonomy): Eukaryota > Metazoa > Chordata > Actinopteri > Siluriformes > Mochokidae > Synodontis > Synodontis membranacea. The sequence continues at coordinate 6,833 of JAOVYU010023818.1, forward strand.
GCTTCTGCACCAGGAAGCTGTTAGCATTTACTGCAACTTTACTTAAAAATACTTCTCAGCTCATTTGCACTCTTCTTTGTCTTGCACTGTTCTCTGTACTTAGTTGAAATTGTCTTTTTTCTCAGGATCTCTTGACTACTGTGTCTACTTACACTATGTGTAAAAATTCAATTATGTGTATAATCTGTTGATTCTGAGCTTCGCCATCTCGTTTTTCTGTATACTTGTATATGGAAAGATGACAAAGTTCACTTTGACTTTGACTATAATGTCAGTGCTTCAGTATGGCTTATTTTGCACTTTCTGTCAATGCGTGATAACAATCTAGGAATTTGCAAGCAGTGCTGGTCTCGCAGGAACAACCAACACACAGATAATATTAGCTGAATGTCTACTGAATATGAAATGTAAAGCCCCTGCACACTTCCAGTTTGTGAGTCAGTCGCATAATCATCATCATCCCAGCAGCGACCCAGACCCTATCTGAATTGTCATGTCCAGGGATTAAACCATGTTGACTGACTTGGTTTGACTTGATGAAATAAGAGTTGATCCTTGGTTAATAACCCAGGTCTAACCCTGGTTTTTGGTTTGAAAGAGGCATAAGTCAACAATGTCCTGTCTCAATGTACCACTCGTACCAATCAAAGAGTGTCTAGAGTCTATCCATTAAGCTTATAAATATCAATTTCCCCACCTCACTGGCCTTCTTTCCATGTGCATATCACCCCAACTACCATACAGATTTTTCAGTATACACTGCCCATCACCTAGCTCTGAACTACTTTCACCAAAAACTACCAGGACGTATGAAAAAAAGCACACAGAATAACTCAGTAAACTGAGCATTTATACTAATTTATTGTCCCTGACTGCTGGTGGGTCAAAACACTATTCTCACCCTGTTCCAGCAGGCACAGACACCATCCCCACCCTGTTCCCGCATGCCCCAACTGCTGGTGGGTCAAAACACTATTCTCACCCTGCTACAGCAGACACCGACACCATCCCCACCCTGTTCCCGCATGCCCCAACACCATCTCCTACATTACAGGCACATTCTTGTACTGGGTTTGTATATGTACCATCCAAACAGTTGTACTAATGTAAGCAATAAATTATGAAGTTTGGGGTATTGGTGGTCAATTGCTTATTATTAAATGACTAATTTGTAGTTTTAAAATGTTTAAGAAATACACAGGTGTTTGGCAGCAGTGTTGGCTGTGGACGGCAAGGAGGCAGGTAGAACCAGCATATAACAGCTGAAGAACAAGCCAGTAAATTGTCTCGTCTGTGTCTAATCATTGGATATCTAACTATTTGTGTCTTTTGTGTGCTTTCAAGATTTCAAGATGTGTGTGTGTGTGTGTGTGTGTGTGTATTTGTTTGTGTGAGAGAGAGAGAGAGAGAGGGGTAGAAAAATCCCTGAAAAGCAAGAACTCAAAAATATAAACTCACTCTAATTTTGTCACAAACCAGTCTCCTGTTTCCTCATTTCCCTCACAAACCATTAACATGCTTTTATTTTACCTTGTATTATGTTCATGGTTTGTAACATTTTCACAAAGAATGAACATGTTACAAGATGAAATAAAAGCATGAACTCTTGAAGCTCATCTCTCCTGAGCTGACTGTGTGACACTATTCCGCTTCTATTTTCTACTCTGATGGAGTAGAAAGTGTCTACTCCAATTTATTCTAATGTCTACTCTGACGGTGTCCTTGGCGAAGCCTAAACAGCAAGTGAGAGTGGCAGCATGGAAAGTGCGGACAATGTATGAAACCATGAGAACAGAGCAGATTGCGAAGGAGATGAGAAGGTATAACGTAAATATTCTTGGCATCAGTGAGATAAGATGGACAGACTCAGGCATTCTGACCATCAGTTCAGGAGAGAAAGTGTGCTACTCAGGACGCACAGATGGTCAACATCAGGAAGGTGTGTGAATCATCATGGACAAGAGGGCCAAGAAGAGTTTCCTGGTTTGAGAACCTGTCAATACTAGGTTCTATTCCAAGTATGCAAAAACTACCATCATACAGTGCTACGCACCCACAGAATTGGCTACCAAGGAAGAGAAAGACTTTTTCTACAGCAGCCTTCAAGAACAGATAAGCCCATTTAGATCATATTTAGAGAGATGTTGAATAGACCAGACCCAGAAGAAGAAGCAACGATAGAGGACACTCGTTTCCACCTAGAAATGAAACGTGGGCGCATCTCACAACAGGAGACAGAAAAAGCCATCAGACAGACAAAAGGAAACAGTGCATCTGGTGAAGACAGAATCACCGCCGACATGCTAAATGCAGACCCCACTACCAGTGCCAAGGCACTGGAAGAAAGAGTTCCAGAAGCATTGAAGAAAGGCATCATAGTGAAGCTGTCAAAGATGGGAGACCTATCAGTATGTGGCAACTGGAGGGGGACCAACCTACTCTCAGTACCAGGAAAGATCTTCTGTAGAGTCCTGCTGCAGAGGATGAAATAGGCCATCGAGCAGACCCTGAAAGAAGGGCAAGCAGGATTCATAAGTGGAAGTGGATGCACAGACCAGATATTCACTCTGCGCACCATAGTGGAACAGTCACTCGAATGGAGTTCATCTCTCTATATCAATTTCAGTGATTTTGAAAAAGCGCTCAACAGCATTCCACCACCCCTTGAAGTACAGGAATTCAAGTACCTCGGCAGCTACATCTCAGCCAATGGCAACATCAAGAAAGAGATCTCCACCAGAAGTGGTCTTCCGGCACAGGCCTTCAACAGATTGCAGAACGTCTGGAAATCATCAGTCCTACAAATGAACACCAAGTTGGGGATTTACAAATTAAATGTCCGTTCTATCCTCTTATATGCCTCAGAAACAGGGAAAACCAACAAGAAGATCGAAAGCCGGCTTCGAAGGGTGGTGTCTCCTTCAATTCACTGGGAGCGGTGTGTCACCAACAAAGAAATTAGCAGATGCACAGACATTAACAGCATCATAGAGGAGATGAAAAAGAGGAGATGGAGGTGGTTAGGTCATGTCTTACGGATGAGCATGACCAGACATCCGCACATTGCCCTCAGATAGGCACCACCAGGGAAGAGAAAAAGGGGCAGGCCATTGGGCACATGGTGGAGAACGGTGGAGTTAGAAATGGCAGAAGAGGGCAAAACCTGGAACGAAATCCGCTGGCTCACCCAGGATCGCGAGAGCTGGAGGAGATCAAAATTGAAGAATCGATCTATCAGTGGTTATTTGATGTGTTTGGTGTTAATAATTGTAGCTACTGTCATGTGATTTCTTTTGGGGAAAAAACTGCAGAAGCAAGTACCAAAAACCTCTTTATTAAGATACTAAAAAGGTGAAAAAAGATCCTGAATCTAAAAGCTAACAACAGCTTGCCCAGCCTAACACTACTGAAGACCATCCTTTGGAGTGAACTGAAGAGAGCAAGCTGAGGATGGCCAGACCAAGGACTGATTATGGTAATGATCTCTAACCTTCCACATAATTTTCACACTATACAGTAGAGACAGTGGAAAGAGAAAAACCTTGGGCTATGGGCTCATTGCAAAACCCCTTCTAGAAAGCTGAAGAAAGGCTTTAAACTGAATATCATCATACTTTTACATACTTCCTTTTTCAGCAAGATGTTTCAATGTCATTCTAGTGGAGTGTCTCATGTCTCCCACAGATGGTTACGACATCTGGACATTCATTCATTACAGGAAAGAGAGAAGCAATGAATAATCTCTGGCCAACTTGAGCCTCCTTGGTGTATGTTACACTTCCTGTTTTCAAAAACAGCTTTCAACAGCCAGTTTTTTCACATGTAAGTTCAGGACATCTTTAAAGCTTGGAAGACTTGAGACTTGACATTCTGAAATCTAATGCCCATATAGTCACTAAATGCATTTCTCATCTTTTAGCTGTCCGTCTGATTTTGCTGGACTACATTTCCAGTAACTGAATCTAGCCCAATAATTTGTGTAAATTCCTACACCATTTCATTCCTCAGTGGTCTGTCCTTCATCCCCATGACTACTTACAGCTGTCAATAGCTGCCAAAGCTTGAGGCAGAATCAGGGCCCTTTTCTGACATATAAGACTTAATTCTGCGATTTCGCCAACAGTTCATGTAGAAAGTGAACAGGCTCTCCATCTGATGTACAATATGCTGTGCTCTAATTTTACTATTTCTGGAACTTTCATCAAGGTGCTCCATATGATGGTTTATGGTTGTATACTGGCCTTGTGCTATGGTGTGATCTGAGCACTGGGGCCCCTCAGGGCTGTGTGCTCAGCCCGCTGCTGTTCACTCTGCTGACTCACGACTGTGCAGTAATGTACACTTCAAACCACATCATCAAGTTTGACGATGTCACGACCATAGTGGGTCTCATCAGCAAGAACGATGAGTCAGCATACAGGGAGGAGGCGAAACGGCTAACGGACTGGTGCGAAGTCAACAACCTGTCTCTGAATGTAGACAAAACAAAAGAGATGATTGTTGACTTCAGGAGACCGTGGAGCATCCACTCACCGTTGAACATCGATGGATCCTCTGTGGAGATTGTCAAGAGCACCAAATTTCTCGGTGTTCACCTGGCGGAGAACCTCTCCTGGTCCCTCAACACCAGCTCCATAGCCAAGAAAGCCCAACAGTGTCTCTACTTTCTGTGGAGGCTGAGGAAAGCCCATCT
>JAOVYU010023866.1:0-11523 GCA_025674565.1 Synodontis membranacea
ACGTCACTCTTAGAATTGTGACGCATTTAAGAGTTAAACTTTACTCTGAGATTTTTTATGCATACCGGCCCAGATCTTAATCCGGTATGAAGAACATGTGTGCAAAGAACGTTTTCCTTGGGAACTAAACTCTGTGCTTTTTGTGCAGGTTTTTAGATGGGGAAAACAACTCCTCAGAAGCATGTTGGATGAATGATTTGAACATTTTACATGTCTACTTTTGAATACCAAATAATTATTGCTATACGTTATATGGTAAAAATTTTATTCAAATTTAATTATTGATATGCAAATGAGAGTGCCAGTGAAACTAAATGAACCTAAATTAAAGTAAGTAATTAAAGTAAATTAAACAGAGGAAAGAAAACCTGGAACCTGGAATTAGTAACATAGTAACCTGGAAACATTCTTTTAATCAAAAGCTATCAGGAATCAGTAACTGAAAAAAACTTTCTGTATAAAACATGGACGGTGATTTTGCAGAGTTTGCACAGTAGGGACTTTCTCCTTCTCAAGTTTGCGCAGTAAAGGGATGAGAGTCTAAGTCCCTGTTTTGCTAGCCATGGCACCTTCCTGGTCGAAATGATCAGACAAATCAGAGAAATGCTCAAATTCTATTTATTACTATCCAGAGAGCTTAAATGGTTTCAGCTGGAGATATTTAATTAATACAAATTTATTTGCCTAGGAAAGACATTTGTTACATGAACTGGAAATTCGCTGACAGATGAATGAGACTAATGCAGAATAAGACGGCAGTGAGCTCACCAGGGTGAGTTAAAACTAAATACTTATAAAAATCCATCCTAATGTTATTGGCAGTGTGTCTATACAGAGACAAACAAAAGACTTTTCAACAAAATTCGATAGCTGTCTGGCTATGGAGGCTATATCAGAGACATTATAATTGCTATGAGGAAGCATAAGTGCTATATGGCTAGGTAGCTACCATGATTGCTATATGGCTGGGTAGCAAGGGTGATTACACTAACCTTTTCCAATGAAACCTCTCAATGTTTCAAATGTTTTTAATAGAAATTGCTAACAGTTTGTATTTGTGCATGTGTCCAGAAAAGTACAAATAAGTAGATATATGACAGTAAATTGGGTGGTAAATTTAACTGGTCTAGTCTACAGCAAAATCTGTCAGTCAGGTGTAGCTACACCTTTTTACTTTATAGAACAATGTTTTAAAAACTGATTTCTGGGGAAATACAAAATATGCAGATATCAGCTTGCAGAAAACTAACTGCTCAAATCAGACACTGTAGATTTAAGAGAGACGTGCATGGAATCAAATGAGGTGTTTATTACACAAACTGCACATAAACAGAGGCAGAATAGGAAAAATAAATGCAGGTATACTGACAGAGAGAAAAACCCGCAAAAGAAAAGGCCGCGGGCAAACGCTCGGCGCGGCAGACCACAACTTAAAGGGAACGAAAAAGGAATCGTTCACGAACGTCGGAGCCAAGATAAGTCTGTCATCGGCTGTCCTCCGATGTGAGTAGAGTCAAGTCAAGATGAGGTGAGGTGAAGTGAGTAGAGGAGAGGAGACTTGCGCTGAGCAGGGAGGCACGCAAAGAACGCCGGTGAAGACCGGTGGAAACATGCGTGACAATAATCCAAAGCTCTGTGCTGGGGTGCGAGTCCGAACGTCTTTTAAAACCGCTTGATTAGAGCTGATGAGAAACAGGTGCTGTCTGCATATCGGCACGCTGTAGCGAACAGGTAGTGGAGAAGAGGGCATGGTCAAGCACACTGCGGACACTCTGTGACAGTTTCAGTTTTTCATTGAACAGAAATGAAATGAGCTGATAAATATATTCCTGCTTTTCTGACACTGCTGCACAGAACGACAGTCAATGACTTGGTAATGCTTTTGGGAAAATCGAGTTTCATTGTCTTGGAAAAATGAAAACAAAAATCTTGCAAAAATCTTGTTTTCATCTGAACACAATGGGATGCTTTTTCAGTGTGTAGTTTGCATATTCTCCCTGTGCATGGGTACAGGTAGGTTTCCTTTGGGTACTCCAGTCCCCCCCACAGTCCACAGAAATGCAGCTTAGGTCTACTAGCTACTCTAAATTGCCTATATGTGTGAGTCAAATTAAATCACTTTTATTGTCACATCATGTTACTGGTACACGGGTACAGTACAGTAGGGCAAAAAAGTATTTGGCAGCCACTGATTGTGCAAGTTGTCCCACTTAAAATGATGAGAGAGGTCTGTAATTTTCATCATTTCATCATATTATATGATTTCCCCAAAACATCTCAGCTCTTGAGAAGATCTGCATGGAAGAATGTGCCAAAATACCAGCTACAGTGTGTGCAAACCTGGTGAAGACCTACAGGAAACATTTGACCTCTGTCATTGCCAACCAATTCCTGGATTTCTTTTTACATCCTGTCTCTCACAGTTGAAGTGTACCTATGATGAAAATTACAGACTGTCATGTCCGCAGCTCCTCGCCAACGCTCTGGGTCACCAAAATACTAGTCCCATGACTAGTACGACGTGAGGTTTGGCGTCGGGAGTAAACAGATTGGAAAATTTGGAAGAATCTCTCCATCAGTTTTCTTTTTTATGATCACAGCCACGTAGCACTCAACACTCCTTCTACAAGGCTGATCATGTTCCAGACATCCAGAGAAGCTGCTTCCCAAACACCGTCTATTGTAAAAAAAGGAACATTAAGGAGATGGGTAGCGATGAATTTGACCAAGCTCATGCATGCACGTTATGCAGGATTCTTCTCTACAACTAAACTGCATGCGGTCTGAGCGTGCTCTCTCTGCCGTAAGGCGGCACTGTTGCAAACATACAGATGGAAATGCAACCCCTACAACATACTGTCGTAATTAATGAACATAAAGAGACGCACTTATATTTTAACCCCATTTATACCAATGTGAAATTTGATGTGGGTTACATCCTCCCCTCCTTAAAAACCAACATCCTCATTAGCTTTACCTGTGTCTCTATTTAGCAAAATACATATAAGGCTTGAAATCTGTTCTTGCAAAGACAATAAAATCTTTCCTAAATCTGCCTCCATCACCTGCCTAATTGCGGTTTGTTGCCTACAACTGGCCTTGTATCCAAGTTCATAGTTGGACAGATATGCGGGAGGTACTCTTCGTCTGCAAGGTCTTCTAAGAGCTGGCATGGGACTATCTTCAGATTCTGTCTCCTCTGCTTCACTTAATGTGAATGACCGTTCATTCTGTATGGAGTATTGCTCTCCTCTGATCTCCTTTCTGCATTTTGCGGAACAAATTCTGGTGAATCAGGATTTGGTGTCCACTTGGGCTGAAGCTGGGCGCCCATAAGCTCCACTGCTGACTCTTCCCCTAGGTTTGACTGCTGACTTTCCCCAATAATCTCAGAGTCCAAACTACATTCCTTCAATTGACTTGAAACACCCGGTCCTGGCTCCTCTTCCTCTTTGGATCCTCCCTCGTCCTTTGAGGTTAAAGGTAAAAAAAAAACCACAGGGCAACAGCAGGTCTCGGTGTAAAATCTGTTCCTTTCCTTCACTAATTTCCTCTCTCACAACATACACCGGGAAGTTCTGATCTGGCTGTTTCACCACTATATATATATATACGTTTGGCTCCCATCTGTCAGCAATCTTATGCTATCTTCGCAGACCTACATTCAGGACTAACACTCTATCCCCTACATCGTTTACTGCAGCAGTTACCTTTCCATCCCAATGTCTTTTATTCATCAGCTGTCTCTTTTCTGCATTCACAGAGGCTAACTGGTATGCCCACTTCAGCCTCTTCTTCAGGTCTTTCACATAACTGGAATGCGTCTTGGGACTACTACCTTCAGTGCTGATGCCAAAACATAAATCTATAGGAAGATGAGGCTGCCTGCCAAACATTAACAGAAAGGGGGACTCCACCGTTGCATCATTGCGAGTTCAATTATATGCATGCACGAGAGGTTTCACATACTTCCACCAGTGCTCCTTTCTTTTCTCACTCAGGGTTCCGAGTAGGTCTAGTAGAGTCCTATTGAATCTCTCAACTGGATTTTCCCTGGGATGGTAAGGGGTAGTTCTTGACTTGGTCCCTGACAGCTTGCACAATTCTGCCATGACTTCAGATTCAAAGTTTGCCCCCTGATCACTGTGTAACCTACGAGGAAATACATAATAACTGATTAAGTTTTCCCACAAAACTGAGGCTACCGTTTTAGCTGTTTGATCATGGGTGGGAAACGCTTGGGCATATTTAGTAAAATGATCTGTGATAACTAAAATGTTACATATGTCCTTTGAATCCGGCTCTATTGTCAGAAAGTCCATGCACACAAGTTCGAGGGGACCATGTACCTTAATGTTTACCAGCTTGGCAGCCTTCTGCGCTCTTGATTTCCTCCATGTGCATCTTTCACAAGTCTTACACTTATCCTTAATGAATCTGGTCATTCTTGGCCAATAAAATCTAGCCCTAGCCAGTTCAGTGGTCCTCTCAAAGCCCATTTGACCCGTCTCATCATGAATGCCCTCAAACGCTCTATCTTTGTGGCTCTGAGGGATTAACAGCTGATGGAAGGACCTTCCAGCGGAGGTAGTACTTTTCCTAAACAGAACACCTTCTTGTAATAGGAGTCTAGACCGCTCTTTCAATAGCAAAACCACGTCTGGCAGTTCTTTCCATTTGTCTACATTCAACATTGTGTCAAGAATTTCAATTACACAGGCTAAACTGGTATCTTTCTGCTGGAGAGAGTACCAGTCCTCCAAAGTCATGCTAGGTATGGTTGGTTGACCTGACCATGGATCTGGCTCCTCTAGTTCAGAAGGAACTGCTCTTTCGGCACAAAGGATAGTCTCCATGGCAGGTATAACAGATCCCTCCTCAACTGTGTCTTCTCCCATGGACCTAAGCGAGGGCTTAGCTCCATGACGCATGCACACAGCCTCCACTGTTTCCTTGTGGAGGACATCAAAGACCCCTGGAGACTGACTAATTCTTTCCATCATTTTGGACACTCTTTGCTGTACTTTGTCAAAATTGTCATCTTATTCCACAGTTTCTTGTGGTATCCTAGATAGCCCGTCTGCGTCTGCATTTCTCTTTCCGGATTTGTAATGAATGTCAAAATACATACATAGAAATAGCTGCCAACCATCTGTGGCTTGCTGCGTCCAATTTGGCACGTGCCAGCACATATGTCAATGGGTTGTTATCTGTGAGAACTTTGAAGCCAGACCCCCAAATAAGCCAGACCCACAAATAATTATGGAACTTCTCACTGATTGCCCATTTTAGAGCAAGAAATTCAAGTTTGTGCGCAGGGTAATTCTTCTCACTCCTGGTAAGCCCGCTACTGGCGTAAGCTATTACTCTGGTCTCACCATCTTGCACTTGATACAAAGCAGCACCCAACCCACTTGTACTAGCGTCTGTATGGAGTATGTATGGAAACTTCCAGTCTGCAAAGCCCAGAACTGGTGCAGTTGTCAACTTGTCTACAATTGCTTCAAAAGCATTCTGACACTCCTGACCCCACTGCCCCTCGAAGGCCTGTGACCTGGATGACTTTCTATAGCTGGTAGTTCTGGCCCTGGTTGAGAATTCACACTTTAACAGGTCATTCAGCGGTCTGTTCAGCCTTGAATAATCCTTCACGAACCTCCTATAGTACCCTGCAAAGCCCAAGAAAGATTGTAACTCTTTCACACTTCTGGGTATGGGCCAGTTCTTAATGGCAGACACCCTTTTTCTGGATCTGGCTGGATTCCACGTTCAGATATGATGTGACCCAGATATTTCACTGAGCTTTGAAAGAATTTGCACTTGACAGGAGACAGCTTCAATCCATAATCAGAAAGTCTCTTCAATACCGTCATTAGTCTCTCTTCATGCTCTTCTAAAGTGCTGGAAAAAATGATCAAATCATCAAGAAATACTATGACCTCCTGTAAATTAATACCAGTCATGATCTTTTCCATGGTACGTTGAAAAGTTGTGGGAGAACTGGTAAGTCTTTGAGGCATTTTGCAAAACTGCCAAGTCCCAAAGGGAGTAGTGAAAGCAGTTTTGGGATGATCAACAGGCTCGACCTCCACCTGATAATAACTAGATCAGATCTAGGAGCAAAAGTCTCCTCAATACGTGGTAGAGGGTATGCATCTTTCTTGGTTAAGTTGTTCAATTTCCTATAGTCAACCACCATTCTTAGGTCACCATTTTTCTTGCGCACCAGGACAATTGGTAAAGCATAAGGGCTGCTTGACTCTTCTATAACGCCACATGCCAGTAGCTCCTGCAAGTGATTTTTAAGATCCTCAAAATCTGCAGGTGATACTCTACTTGTGGTTCTTTGAAAGGAACATGAGGTTCCAGCTCAATATGATGGCTGACTCCTGACATTGTGCCCACATCCAGATCATGTTGGGTGAACACGTGTGGAACTTCTGTCAGTATCCTTTTTAACACTCTTTGCCTATACTCTGGAGATATGTGACTATTTTCAAAGTCCAGCTCGAGATCGAAACGGTTTGTAGGGACTGGACCCTCGGCTTGAGCAACCTGCATTGAGTAAGTTGTTGAATCGGCCTTCATTAGAGAAGTGGTAAAGGTCAGTGGTATGGCCCAGTCGATTGGCACACACACTGCTATAACAGCCTTTGGTGGCAAGGTCACCCTTTTACAAGAAACATTTCTCACTGCCAGCTTGAATCAGTTGCAAGATACTGGCTGTATATTCACGCCCTGATCCAGTATGAGCAGTCCACCCGGAACAGAAATTTGTTTAGGCTCTTCAACTATAGCTCTAAAACCACCCGCACTGGGTTTTGAGTGACAGACGCCCCTGAGCATGCAGACTTCATCTGGCTTTACATGGACAGGAGACTTACTACTCAGGTTCACACGTAATGTCTGGCCTCTGGTCTGCAACTGCACCTTTTTGCAACAGTCGAAGTAAGCTGAAACCCATACTGCTTTAATTGGAAGAGAACTAAGAAATTGTGATCCTCCTTTTTTCTTGCAATCTTCTATAAGGTGCCTTAGAATGCTTTTGCCAACTAAAAGTGGAACTTTCTTATTATAGGACTGATCAGGACTAACTAGTGCTAAAACAGTAAACTTCTTGCCAGTCCCACATACACTCTGTGGAAATTGGACTTCCACTTCAATGTATCCTAAATAAGGCACAACTTGTCCGACTGCCCCCTCTATGTGGAGCAGATCACCAACAGAGCACAATTCTCGGTATGGCAAGTTATTAGCATAGAACGACTGAGAAATTATGGTCACTTGTGACCCTGTGTCAATGAGACAGCTGCAACGAACTCTATCAAGCCAAGCAATACCTTCACATGATTCTCCTACCAAACCATCCGGAATTCCACTGAATGTTTGGAACTGGAAGGATTCAAAGCTCCCACTTGTTCCTCAGCAGGAGCTCTTATGAGTTTAAAGGGAGTTTCTGAGGAGAAGCAGTTTGTGACACCTAATGTCTCTCACATAACTTTTTCTGTACCAGACTAGCATTTACTGGATTAGTGCAATTTTGCAACATATGTGAGTCCTCACCACAACGGTAGCAAAACTTCTAACCTCTTGAAAGCCTATCAGTGGGTTTGGGACTGTGTGCTACTGTGGAAGACCCGACCCGGCTCTTTCTGGTTACAGCAGACTGCCATCTGGCGCTCACCTAATCTTGGAACACAAGGAGTGTTAGTGGTCCTAGCCATCTGTTTCCAGCTGTCTGACTCTTTCCTCCAGCTGTTTTCTAATGAGGGCAGAAAGTGAGTCGTCATTAACATCATCCTTCATAACGTGCATTTTTGAATGTACTCTTGACGATTCATGCCCCATATAGCACTTCCTTCTAGTCTCTTTAAGGTAGGTTTCTTGTTCATAAGACCGGATCCTCAGCAGCTGCTCTGAGAACACGACACCCTTCTTAGAGGACTCTGTTACAGATGCATAGCAGTTATTAAAATATCATCCCAACAGCCTCGGATGAACTGTTTGAGCAACTGGGAGTCAGTAGTCTCCTTAAGGACTCCTCTCCTCTCCACTACTTTCAGAAGAAGCGTATACAGCTGTCGCAGATAATCTGAAGCTTTTTCTCCACGACTTTGAAATGTTTCTAGGAACTGAATATATAATTCTTCACCTTCCGTCACACTTCCATACACATTCTCTATTTCTTTAATGTATTGGTTTGGAGATGCATGTTTACCAACACCTAATGATACAGTTAACGTTGGTGGCAACAAGCTGTCTAGCAGCATCTGGCGCTGTTGGTTCTCAGAAATGCTGACATCATTTACAACTTGTCTGGATATGTAGACGCCAAAGTTTAAAATCTACTTCATTGTGGGGTTTATTGGGGTTACCAGAAAACACTCGCAATCTATGTGGTGCCAAAGCCTGTGAGTCCGAGTTATGCTCAACAATATGTTTGACAACCAGTCGATGCACTTTGTCAGGAATTGGAATTATTGGCGAGGTGTCAGGAGACTATTCTGAGGTGGGACCTTGAGCAGCTATGTTGCAATTAAAGCTCATCATTTTCTTTGACCCTTGCAGCCTTCATAGAACCTGAAGGAGTCCCATCATCTTTTGGAGTGGATGTCAAAGGCTGTCCTTTACGCCATGCATGGCCACATATCTTGCCTACCACTTTCTGATTTAAAGTATTTGGATTGACATTATAGCATGTAGCCAATTCATCCAATTGCTCCTTAAAATGAGAGGTCAGGTCCTCAATTTCAGATGCTAAAGTCTTAGGCTCACTTGCCTCTTGTGTTGGGGCAGGTGCATTCTTAGGAGTATATTTGTCTAATTGTATAACCTGCCAACAAGGACCAGGGCCCACATGAGGTTGTGTTGGATCTAAGAGCATCGGGGTAACTGCAAATTCAAATTGACATAACAGCTCATTGTCTAAATGGCCACCTAGACGCTGGATTTTTACTACGTCATCCAGCAATGCAAATGTCTTTTGGACATGTTCTAAGGTAATGTCTGAGTGGACCCCCTGAAAAATAACTGTCTTTTCTGGGTCAAATCCATACGCTTCACACAGATCCATACTTTAGAATCTTTTTAAGCACAGTCTCGTATCCTGAAAATATCTTCTAGGCTGATATTCAAGCACGCTAATAAAGGTAAAAATCAAAAGTATGCTCGGCGTATGTTGGGCGCCAACTTTTCTTTCCCTATGTAACCGAGTGCACTATTTAATCAACAAAATAAATATCGCTTTAGTACTACTTAAGGAAATATGTACAGGTGTGGGCCAGGCAGCAATGTACCACCTTCGAATCCAGAAACACAAATACAATAACAATATTGAAAACAAATAAATTCTGGACCAGAGTGTACGTTTGTCAAATTAATGCATTTGTATATAACTTCACATTGAACACCCATTCACCAGAATCAGAATCACTATGCACACTTATTTAAACATGTTCACTATATCACTACAATGTCCATGTAATACTGAAGACTGTTCAGTAATCAGATGAAAAAAAGAAAAAAAATAATTAAAAAAAAAAAAATTATTCCCCCCCAAAAAATTGCTACCTGCCGTCCTTCACTGAGGGAGTGAAAAGATTGGAAAAGTTGGAAGAATCTCTCCATCAGTTTTCTTTTTTATGATCACAGTCACGTAGCACTCAACACTCCGTCTACAAGGCTGATCATGTTCCAGATGTCCAGAGAAGCTGCTTCCCTAACACCATCTATTGTAAAATAAGGAACATTAAGGAGATGGGTAACGATGAATTTGACCAAGCTCATGCAGGCACATTATGAAGGATTCTTCTCCACAACTAAACTGCATGCAGTCTGAGCGCGCTCTCTCTGCCGTAAGGCAGCACTGTCTTTACAGTACACGTTCACACATACAAAGCGAAAAAAAAAACTACATTACAGACAAATAGTTTTTTTTTTCTTAAGTTAACATTTCCCTTGCCTAAGACAAAAGATTATTGTCATTCCATATAACAGTTACTTGCCATGTGAAGTGATCCAATATCAAACTGGATTTTCTACTAAAACAATTATAGTTATTTCACACCAATTGGATAAGACACGTTCCAAACTAAATCTCCACAATTTATACAAAGACTTGCTAATTTGTTAACATAACATATGCTTAAGCAAATGTTAATAACCCCCTTTTTTCTGTTCTTTTTTTTTTTAAATAAATCATGTTTAATCATATATCACAACATAACATAACATAACATAACATAACACTCAAGTAAGACTTCAAAAACATACAGATTGTAAACTAAGGAACATTAAGGAGATGGGTAGCAATGAATTTGACCAAGCTCATGCACACATGTTATGCAGGATTCTTCTCCACAACTAATGGACTAAACAAGTCCTTTTGCTCACCCGACCTGGAGTATCTGATGCTTATCAAGAAATGTGTGGACGATGTTGTCCCATCCAAAACAGTAAAAGTTTACCTGAACCAGAAACTTTGGATAAACAGTGATGTTCGGCACTGGCGGCGCGGAACTCTGTCTTTGCCTCTGCGAACACATCAGACTATAAACATGCCAACTACCAACTATGGAAGACAATTAAGTTATTGAAATGTGAGTACAGGGACAGAGTGCCTGAGAAAAGTGGGGAGGATCATCAAAGACTCCAGTCATATATATATATGGGTGTGTATATTTTGTATTTGTAACCCACACCAAATTTCACATTGGTATAAATGGGGTTAAAATATAATCGTGTAATCTGCACGCGGTCTGAACGCTCTCTCTGCCATAAGGTGGCACTGTTGCAAACATACAGACAGAAATGCAACTCCTACAACATACTGTCGTAATCCAAAGTTTATCCACAGTTTCTGGTTCAGGTAAACTTTCACTGTTTTGGATAGGACAACATCGTCCACACATTTCTTGATAAGCATCAGATACTCCAGGTCGGGGTGAGCAAAAGGACTTGATCAGGTGCACGTTCTCATAATCACACCAGGACTTGTTGATCATGAAGCACATGCGACCACCTCTACTTTTCCCAGTTCGCTCCTGTGACCTGTCCGCGTGGTGCACGGAGAACCCCAGCAGTTGAATAGCGGAGTCCGGTATCTTGTCCGACAGCCAGGTTTCTGTAAGGAAGTTCACGCAGCAGTCCCATGTCTCTCGCTAAAATGAGATCTGTGCCTGAAGTTCACATAGCTTGTTCTTCAGAGAATGCACATTAGCCAGTAATAAGCTGGGGAGCAGTGGTCTGTTAGTGCGTCGTCTCAGTCAAAACAGAATGTCGGATCTTTTGCCTCTACGTCGGCATTGATCCAAGATGGCGGCGTGGCAGTAGCTCGCAGCGGCCACTCCAGGTCCAAAATGGTGCTTTTTTTGTACTATTTTGTCAATGAGCGCGAATTCACACTCACATGGGCACCGAAACAAACGGTGTTCATGTTTACCACCGTCAAGAACTCTTAAAGTACAGAAAGAACCCAAAAACTGACCTGCAGGATGAACTTCTCCAAACGCTCCGCGTCCTCGG
>JAOVYU010023876.1:0-11522 GCA_025674565.1 Synodontis membranacea
GTTGCTCGGCTCGAACACTAGGTCCGTCACTAAACGGGTCCGACTGGGAAACGAACTAAACGTCGAAGGGCGGAACAAGGACACAGGTTCATAAATACTGAAGGCCAGAGACATGATTTCCATACACAAAAGGAACACATTTTATTGACAATTCACAAATTACAAATAGCTAGGCATTTATTAAAAAGAAAAAAAAAGAAAAATTCCCTCAGTAAAAGAGCATTCATTCCAATCACTAATAGAACGAAGTATAAGGAGGATTCCTTCCATACACCATAGTTGTCTACAAAGAGACTAACGATAAAAGATCACAATGCTATGAATGCACCAACAGGAACAGGTTTACTACCCAGTTCAGAATGAATGTATGAAAAAAGAAAATATACACAAAATAACACCCGATAAATATAAATAAATATACCCAAAATAAATCCCGAGCATACACTCGGGAGGCAGACTACTACTACTTGAAAGAGGTACCTGCACGCACACACAGAAAAAAGGAAAATAAACAGCATGAAGCATGCAATCATACAAATAGAACCAATAATAATTTACAAACAAACCCAAGAAATGATATACTGTACATCATACAAAAACAAATTGCTCAAGCAATATCCTCTCAATTACAATATTACAAAGACAAAAAGAAAAAAGAACACAATCTGCACAAGAGTGAGCCTTTCTATAAAATGTATTGCAGATTGCTCATACTGTACTTGGCCTCAACCACATAGCATCAACTCGACGCAAGCCAAAAGACAGAGTGTAATCTTCCTGAAATTCACCCGATATTGTAAAAGGTAAAACTACTAAAGTTATAAAAAAAAAACAAAAGAAAAGAGCAAAACTGCAGCCTCCACAAAGCCCAGCAAATGAATACTAATACGGACACAATGATGAATTCTACTTTATACCAGTACCATAAGTCCTTCAGTGACAGTGGGTATTTTTTTTTTTTTTTTTTTACATGTTTATGTTTAGCCTAGTAAATGAAGGCTTTAAAACATGCAATACATATGTTTTTTTCCTGCACATCCTAGGGAATATGATGAGATGGTTAGTTTTTAGCTTTACTCTGCATTTTCAATATAGTAGAAATAAAGCAAAAAAAAAAAGAAAATCCAGCTGGACACACACAAACTCACACACGCAAAATCAACAAACACAAAATTGCAGATAAAATGCAGTAAACTATACAGAAACAATTATTAAAACTATGTACAATACTTATTGAAGTCTCAATTTGAAAAATGTGTGTAATTTAAGTATCTGCTATGTTTTTTCAAACACCTAAACCAATATGTGTCACTCTTCACTGTATTACAAACACAAAAAGTTGCTTCTATTTAGTTTTTGCGCTTTTATCATTAGTATAAAGCAATCAAAGAAACAGGTTTACCCAGCAACAAAAGCCGTCAGTAGCACGTCCGTCTTCGGTGTCAGAAGAATCAGCATCAAACATGCTCCTCCCTCTCCATGTATGCTCTGAAATATCTTCCTAATCTGTCTGAAAAAGCATCTTAGCGGCATGCGGGATGTTGAATGTCCATATGAGATGCATTCTGCAATTTAAATAATGCAATCCAAAAACTCAATTGAACTCTCTTTCAAAAATGTTCAAGAAAAACTCCATAACTAACATGTCTGCATGAAGTATCACACCCTCCCCACTGTGCACAGCATCACAGTCTCTTTAACACACTGACACACACATGGTCTAAAATCAGCGTGTTTTTTGCACTAATTTACTGTAGGTGAATATTAAAAGACAAATATTCTAGTAAGCATGACTATAACATAAAATAATATATTTTGTTTACATTATTAAATTCATTAAATATTTGTCTTTATTTGAAGTAACAGGACCAAACAAAGTTCCATAAGCATAAGTTCCAAAAAGCAGATGTAAATTTCG
Organism: Synodontis membranacea; assembly: GCA_025674565.1. Classification (NCBI taxonomy): domain Eukaryota; kingdom Metazoa; phylum Chordata; class Actinopteri; order Siluriformes; family Mochokidae; genus Synodontis; species Synodontis membranacea. The sequence goes on from JAOVYU010023876.1 coordinate 1,919, forward strand.
GATTATTTTGCCATTTCACATTGTGAAATTGGCTATTGCTGCTGAGGCTAGACATTACTGTTGTGAAATAGTAAAAATAGCTAGCTGAAAAAAAGAAATAAACCTTTTTGACATACAGTAATCTACAGTAATATATATTCAGCAAAAGATCTGGCACACATTTCAATGCTTAGATGTTTCAATGCTTAGAAACTGTCATGAACAATGCTAAACAAGCAAGAAACAACTTATGAAAACATTTAGCTGTGAGAATACCAGCACAGATAAATATAAAAAAAAAAACATGTGACTAATTGATATGACTGCCTGGGCATTTGACAATGATACAATTCCAATTCGAAAAACATTTGGGATGCTGTTTAAAAAATAATTATAAACAGAATTTAAGTCCTTTCAAAGTTTATTCAGTGAACACAAAAAAGACAAGATATTTATTGTTCAAACTTTTTTTTATTTTGTAAATATACACTCATTCTGAATTTGATGATGTTCCAAAACATGTAAGTGCAGTAGGTTAATTTGTAGCAGGTGTGTCATGGGTAGGAAAAAGTGACATTTTCATTCACAGGCAAGGACGGGGTGAGGTTCAACAACATAGTTTCTCAAGATACATTTGCAAGAAATTTTTCACCAGATATAATCCATAATTTCATCAGGCCTGGGTGGTAGAGTGCTGCAGAAATGGTTGTCCTTCTGGAAGATTCTCCTCTCTCCATAGAGCAATGCTGGAGCTCTGTCAGAGTGACCATCAGGTTCTTGGTAACCTCCCTCATCCACTGTCTTAGAGGTCTACAGACAACTCCTTGTACTTCATGGCTTGGTTTGTGCTCTGACATGAACTGTCAATGGGACATTTTATAATGGTGCGTGCCTTTCTAAATCATGACCAATCAACTGAATTTATCACAGATGGACTGCATTCAAGTTGTAGAAACTTCCAAAGGATGATCAGTGAAAACAGGATGCACCTAAGGGTCTTGGCAAATGCTGTGAATACTTTTGTTGTTTTATTGTTTTGAATGTATAATTTTTGTTTTTTATTTTTAATAAATTTGCAAAAGTTTCAAACAGACTTGTTTCACTTTGCCATTATGGGGTATTGCGTGCAGAATTTTGAGGTAAAAGATGAATTTAATCTGTTTGGGACTAAGGCTGTAACAAAGGATGTTGTGGAAAAAGTGCAGCACTGTGAATACTTTCTGGATGCACTGTAAACATTACGAAAGTGCCATTTATGGTTTGAGTAGAAAAAATTAAATTGAAAGTTTTTGAATGTGACAGTCTTTGAGTAGTTGTCAGATATATTCAGTTCTAATTTTTCTGCTCAACTTGCCAGTTTTACTATGCCTACTGTGTTAATCTACGTACTGTGTTAATCTACTATTTCACTAATCTTAATCTTCATTCCTCCAATTTACCATTTCACTCAACTGCAAACTTGTCTTTGATCTACTTATAAACAGTTTTGCTGTTGTATAGAAAGAATGAGTCTGGTTCACTAAAACCCTAAAAACATACTTTTCAGCAGATTCATATTAAATTAATATTCCGATGCCCACTGAAGCATTTATAAGTATTATAAAAAGGCGCAAAAGGATTGACTACTTATCTCCCACTCTAAGAAAAGAAACAATGATGTTGTTTGCATTCCATATTTGTTTCATGGTGAAATTACTATTCCTATTTAATTTTTTTGCATTCAACATAAGTAGGTTTCATTGCATTAATAATAATATCATAAGATGTTAAAGCTACAACATACTGCAGATTCAACATACTGCAGATTCAAGGCAATATGACCAGCTCACTTTAAATGTACTAGCCCTTGTAGTGAATACAGTCCCAACATGCTTTCTGTACTTGCACTTTTGCACATCCACAGTGCTTATGAGCTGGGGTGTCATTTTCAACCATCATAACTTGTGCCCTTGGAAAACTCTAATAAAGGTTTTAATCCATTACCACCCATCAATTATTTGGTAAGTACAAAGTTTTATTTAATTCTATTTTATTTGTTTATTTAATAATACATTATTATTGCAACAACAGAAGATAAGAATTTTTTTCAGGGTTTTTTTTTTTTTTGCACACAGCTGCAACTACTTTGCTAGACTTTAAAAATGGTTTACTGCTACCTTAATTCATGAACTATTTAATGATATTTCTTTGCTCATGTTTTTGTTGTAAAGTACTGAAATACACTGAGCCTTCTGTGTAGGAGTTTCATTCATTTTTATGTTTTTACATTTTAGTTGTTTTTTTGTGAATTTGAATTTGATAGCTAACATTAGCCTAACATATCAGCCTTAGGTAAGCCATGTTGAAATTCAAGATGGTTAGTATTATGGTACGAGATACTCTTAAGAGTAGAAGTGCAAATATTAATATAGATATAGCTAGAAGGCTTAATCCAACCTGTAACTATTGTTGATAAAGCTAGAATGCTTAACCCAACCTGTAACCGTTGTTAATCTAACTAGTGTGTTGTCTGCGTTTTTCACTCTGGTGTCTATAAAGGCAATCCAGAGTTAATCTTTGTTTCATGGGTTGATGGGTAGCCCTCCTTAGTTATTCTCTTATGTATTTATCTATATATGTATATCTATTGTAGAATCTCCCTCCTTTGAGTTTATCGGCTGTGTGCCAACTATAGGGGATCTATTTGGTTGTTTATGGTTGCCTTTAGTTTTGTCATAATAAAGACTTGTCCTGTACGTTACACTTTTTTCTCTCTCTGCCTGGTTCCTGCGCCTCTGTCTGAACCCTTTTTCACACACACACACGTCAACCTCTCTAGTCCTGTCTAGTCAGGAAACATGACAAAATTGCAGATTATGGTTCATAAATGCATAATAAAACAAAAAATCATTTTAGGATAGCAATTTGAATAACAATACATAAGCACTGTTAATCTTCATGTGCTCATCTCACATTCCATGAAAGATATTGTTATAATCAAGGCTAACTGTAAATGGTCTGGATTTTAGATTTGTCAGCAAGTGTCTCACATGATGTATGCAAAGCCAATGAATCAAATGTAGTTGTAAGTATTCTTTAGTTCTTAAATCTATTACTTGTTAAGGCTATAAATTAGGGACTAACCTCAAATTTTAATGAAAAGTTATATGCAAATAATACACTTCTAAGGAATGAGGATTTGCTTTTCTGTGTTCTTTAATTGTAAACATAATAATACATAATAAATTTTGGGTTTACACAGCCAATTGGACAAAACAGGGCATTTATTACTAGGGGCATTTATTACTAATATCAATTAATATTATTGTTTTCTATCATTTTGAGGAGTTTGAAAATGAAAATGATTTAAAAATTTGTTTTTTATCATCTATGGTACATTGTCCAACATGAGGGAGCAGACTATATAGATAAACCTGAGGATGTTGGAATCATCATTGAGAGATGCACAGTGCTGCAAGATCTGTGAGATGTGGCAAATGGGTGTGCAGTGCTGATTGTCATGATGCACAGTTTAAACTTGAGCTATCGCAAGCACATTCACAATTGAATGTATTCAGAAAGTGTTGACAGAATTAGATGGGAACAAGCTCTCCACTAAAGTGCAGGTCCTCACTTTGCAGATTGCAGTAGTAAAATCACTTACAGTAGACAAGACTGGACCTGAAGATGGAATTCTGTTGTCTCTTACTTGGGCAAGGAAATAAACTGTGTCTTTGGATTTTGGTCTAACTCTGGACAAAACAATGAGGAATCTAAAGACTTTAGATGTATAAAAAAAATTGTTTGATTTGTCATAATTGCATTGTTTTCAGGTGTGATAAATGTTCAGAACTCTTGAGAAATTGATGGAGTTGGATAAGAGCAAGTTCTCCATTAAGGGACAGGTCCTGAAAAGCAAACTGGAGACCAGTTTTAATTTTGAAAGCAAATTTTGATTTAGTTTTAGTCATAGGCTTTTGATGAAAATGTCATTTAGTTTTAGTCATAATTTAGTAAATCTACAATAGTTTCAATCGGCTAAAATATAAAGTGTAAACAGTAATTCATATTTTAGTTTCTCTTGTATTTTTGAAAAACGTTATCAATTTGTTATGGAATGGTACTAAAAAATGAAAGTAGCAGTGCAGAACCAAGGCAGTACAAAAATGAGAGAAATGAGAGATAATACATTTTTATCTTTATTTCAACTGTTGAAACTGAGTTTCAAAGAAAAAGTGCAAAGGAAATGGCATCAGGGATCATGCTCTGTCTGAACATTACAATAATTTACTCATATAATAAAATAAAAAAAATATTTTTTTTTCTCTAGATATCTTTTAGACATTTCAGTTGAAAAATCTAAAATATATTCAAAAAAGACCAAGAATGCCATCAGGGATCAGGGAAATAGAGCAAAAAAAGTCTCCAAAGATTATATCTGAAAGACTGTCATAGGAAGTGCAACCACTGTATTTCAGCAACTCCACTCCTGTCTCAATCAACTAGTCGACTAGACTAATTCAAGTCGTCCCACTTCAACAAACTAAAGTAGTTTTGATTGGATCTCGTTGTTGTGACTTTAGCACGTCACCGGCTCTGTTTTATTTCTCCCGGCCTGAGGAGGTGCTAGCGGGGGTTTTCACCTCCACAGAGAATAAAAGAAGAAGTGGCATCAGCAGCTAAGCTAAAAACACTAGCATCGATTCATGCTATCGAGTGAAACCCTCATACGGAAGTTTACTACTAGTAGTAGTAGTAGTAGTAGTAGTAATAGTAGAGCTTTATTGTCATCCCAAAAATATACATTCAAGTACACAGTGGGATGAAACATCGTCCTCCTGAATCAAAAGGTGCAAAAGAAAAACATAATATAAACATAACAAAAAGAACTATAATAAAATAGAAATGGAATGTGAGAATAAATACACAAGAATGAATGAAATGGGATCTAAACATTATAACAGTGCAACACAAGAACAGTACAGTAGTGGAGTTGTTAAATGGAACAGTGCAATGCAGAATAGTGCAATATTGGAGAGGGTAGAACAACAGTGTTCATATTTATGGAATGTTAAATTGTTCACTAAGTTGTGCAAATGTGCAAAGAGTTGTGAAAATGTGCATGAATTGTGCAAAAAGTGTTGACAATATTCAAGTAGGTATGAATGTAAACATACACACTTGTAGCTGCAATAAGTGAGAGGAGTGTTATGTAGTCCAGAGAAGGGTGTGGAGTAGAGAGTCCAGTATGGAGGAGGGCAGCATGGTGTTCAGGAGCCAGACTGCTTGAGGAAAGAAACTATTGCTCGCAGACTTGCTCCTGATACTGCAGAGGAAGAGGAGTAAACAGTGGATGGGAGGGTTGGTGGGGGTCAGCCAAGATGTTGGTGGCTTTACGAATGCAGCGTGAGGTGTAGATATCCTGCAGACTGGGTAGAGAGCTGCCAGTGATGTGCTCAGCAGTCCGCACAATCCTCTGAAGGGCTTTGCGGTCAGAGGCGTGGCAGTTTCCGTACCAGACTGTAATTAGGGATGGGTATCGTTAAGGTTTTAACGGTATCACTACTTCTATCGATACCATTTATCGATTTGGTACTTTAACGGTACTCTTATCTGTACTTTTTGTTATGTTTTTTAATTTAAAAAAATGAAACAAATTGAGAACAGAAATAACAACACTTTATTTTTTAAATGTAAAATAATTATCTATAGCTTAGCAAACACCAACGTAAAGTGTATTTAATCAATACAAATTAATTTTTAGGTAATCTCTGCTTTATAATTTCTTAGTTTATTATTATTTATCTATTTGTAAAAGCAGTACTATGAAGGCATTTTAATATTTAATATTTATTTACGCTACTGCATAAAAAAACTCATACATAAATAAATACTCAATATATAAAAAAATATTTATACTCAATACATAAATAAATATTTAGCCTATACAGTATGTAGGCTATATGTAACTGAATGTGTGTTTATTAAATTATTAACATTATAATACTGAATTAGAGAGACCTTATGTGATGTTTATGTCATTATTTTAACATAGCATACATACCTGAGGAGGCGGATGATGAAGTAGAAGCTAGGCAGTCAAAAACCTTGCATTTCTCTATCTGCACATAATGCACTTTGGCTAGATGTCTTGATAAATTGCTTGTGTTTCCGCCTTTACAAGCAAAAATCTTGTTGCACTTGTTGCAACGAGCATTGTCCGTGTCCGTGTCCATGTTCAAGCCATACTTTGGATTGTTTGGCTCTCTCCGAAATCGACACTCCATAAGCACAAGCTCTCTCGTGTTGTGTGCGCGCGAGCTCTGTGTACTGCGGAACAGACTATGTGCGTGAGATTGCATATAACGGCAGTGCAGGCGAATAACGAATATTATCGCAAATTACAAAAGGCTGATCAGGTAAAATATGCTAGGCAATGTTTATTAAATAATAATAAATAGGAAATTAATTTTTTTAATTTGTCCAGTACCGACAGCAGAACCGTTAATGTGGGAGCTTATCGATACTTCGGTCTTTTATAATTAGGCACCGGGACTGATTAAGTACCGGGTTTCGGTACCCATCCCTAACTGTAATGCAGCTGGTCAGGACCCGCTCTATGGTGCCTCTGTAAAAGGTGTTTATGATGGGTCTGGGGAGGTGCACCTTCCTCAGACGTCTCAGGAAGTGCAGGCGTTGCTGGGCTTTTTTTTGTCAGTGAGATGGTGTTTGATGTGAACACTGAGGAACTTGGTGCTCTTCACTCTCTCCACTGTGACACCATCAATGCTGAGTGGTAGATGGACAGCCCTGGTCTTCCTGTAATCAACAATCAGCTTTTTTTGTCTTGTCAACGTTGAGACATATTATTGTCCTTACAGCAAAGTGCCAGTCATTGCACCTCTTCTCTGTACGCTGCATCATCGTCATCCCTGATGAGTCCAATCAGAGCTGGAGGTGCAGTCATGGGTCAGCAGCATGAAGAGTAGAGGACTCAGCACAATCTTTGCGGGACGCCTGTGCTCAGCGTGACGGTGTTTGATCTGGTATTTCCAAACTGAACTGTCTGGGGTCTTCCAGTGAGGAAATCCAGGATCCAGTTGCAGGTGGAGGTGATGAGTCCGAGCAGGTGCAGCTTGCTGATCAGCTATTGGGGGATGATGGTAGTGAATGCTGAGCAAAAATCAATGAACAGCATTCTTACATGTGCATTATGGTGATCCAGGTGTGACAGGGCCAGGTGGAGTGCTATAGAGATCGCATCATCCATTGATCAGTTTGAGTGGTATGCGAACTGTAGTGGGTCCAGTTTGGGGGGAAGTTGGTTCTTTATTTGGCTCAAGACTAGCCGCTCAAAGGACTTCATAATGACTGGAGTTAGTGCTACTCAGCGGAAGTCATTGAGCTCCGAATCTGTAGCTGTCTTTGGTACAGGTCTGATGGTGGTATTTTTAAAGCATTCTGGCACCACAGCTTGGCTCAGGAAGATGTTGAAGATGTCTGCTAGGACGTCAGTCAACTGTTCAGCAAAGGCTTTGAGCACACATCCAGGTATATTGTCTGGTGCAGCAGCTTTGTGTGGGTTGACCTTGGCAAGAGTCCTTCTCACACTAGCTGTAGACATGGACAGCACTTGGTTGTCTGGCGAGGGAGTGTTCTTCTGTGCTGGCATGTTGTTCTGTCTCTCGAACCTGACGTAAAAGGTGTTAAGTGTGTCTGGAATAGAGATGTCGGTAACACACGTACACGGTGAGGCCTTATAATCTGTGATGGCTTGATTGTCCTTCCACATTCGCAGAGAATCTCTTGAACAGGTGAAGTGGTCACTGATTTTTTTGGGGTACTCACGCTTTGACAGCTTGATGCCTCGGGACAGGTTGTTTCTTGCCTCTCTGAGCGCCACCTCATCATTTGTTTTGTAAGCAGCATCCCATGTTTTCAGCAGTTCGTGGACTTCTGCTGTAAACCATGGCTTCTGGTTAGCATGTGTTGTGACAGTTTTGATTACGGTGACATCTCCAGTGCATTTGTCAATGTATCCCATCACTGGCTCAGCATACTCATTAATATCTATATGATAGTCAGTGATCGCCACTTCTCTGAAGACACTCCATTCTGTGCACTCAAAACAGTCCTGCAGGGCTTCAGTAGCTCCCTCTGGCCATGTTCTGACCTGCTTTGTTACAGGCTTTGCTCTCTTCCGCAGTGGCATGTATGCTGGAGTGAGCATTACTGTAATGTGGTCAGATAATCCGATGTGGGGGTGGGGAGTTGCTCTGTATGCATACCTGGTGTTCGTGTATACCAAGTCCAGTATATTATCTCCTCTGGTCGTGAATTTAACATGTTGGTGTAGTTTAGGCAGTACAGTCTTTAGGTTTGCTTGGATGAAGTCCCCAGCGAAAATGAAATGAAGTTTATACTTCTCATTGAGGGTTTCTTTTTTGATTCCCTTTTTTCTGATTCCTCCTTCAAGAGTTTGTTACATCGTCTTTGGCAAATATTTTAGTCTCGTTTTTATTTGTTGACGAAAATGTCAATAACTTTCGTCATAGTTGTAGTCTTTGAACTTATTTTTTATTTAGTTATCATCTCGTTTTCGTCAGAGAAAAAAGGGATACAGAGCATGTATTACTGTAAACGGAGTAACTTTTATCTATTTCTGAATACTTACTGGACTAAAAAACAATTTAAAGTAGGACAGACAGTAATTTTGGTATTGTTAACCATATCTCAACCGTGACTGCTTAATATCAGTTCACATGTGCTAGTTCACCCTCTCTTGCAGCTCAGCGTATCCCTTTACTTCCAATCAGACTCTGTTACCCATAATGCTCTGTGGCTCTATGAAAGCGGAAGCACTTTGGCCAAATCAGCTGCGTTGGATCAACGCAGTAATTATGAACACTATTTAAGGATTTGCTTGTGCACACTTTGGCGTGAAGATTTAGCACTGTCATTATTAGCAAGCAGTTTGTTGTAGTTTATGCTCCTCTGGTTTTTGATTCCTGTTTCATTTCGTAGCCTCTGCTCTTAGACCGATGTAGGAAATGCCTGTTTGCCTGTCCAACTGCTCTTGTCTCAAGATTTGGATTTGAAAGCCTGGTTTATTTAATAAACTGTTTAACTTTCACATTCTGCTTGTGATCCCTGCACATTGCATCCAACGCACACACCCAGCAGACATGATACTTAACAGTTTATTTTCCTGGTATTCATTTTTCCAGTTGTAATGGTTTATTTGTTTGTTTGTTTTTAAACATGAATATTTTTAAAGATTTCTGCAAGCATTTATTAGATTAGCTTTTTTTGTTTGTTTGTTTGTTTTTAAACATGAATATTTTTAATGATTTCTGCAAGCATTTATTAGATTAGCTTTTTTTGTTTGTTTGTTTGTTTGTTTTTTTACTGTTTTCCTCTGTTCCCTTGTTAATGCCAACTGTAAAACTCTTCTCCATGTTTGTTTTCCTAAATGCATTGTCACGGAGCGCTGGCCGGACCTCGGCCACGCCCCCCTGTCAACTCACCTGCTCTCAGCGCGCGCCGCGCTGCGCGTGCATTAGATACAACTGCGCCTCATCAGAATTGATGACGGCACGCATAAGAAGCGCACGAGCACGCCGCGCGGCGCTCGGCATTGTTTTGT
>JAOVYU010023982.1:0-11518 GCA_025674565.1 Synodontis membranacea
ATAAATAAAAAATTATAATAATATAAATATATATATTTTTTTATATTTTATGAATTAATACATTATTTTTTAAATAAAATATCCTTTTTCTTGTGCTCACAAAAGCAGATCACATCAGTGCTTCAATCCAGAAACAGGAATAACAGAATTGTTTTCTGAATGGGTTTGCAGATTTCTTTTCTTTTTTTCTTCACTCTCTTTACTTAGGTTTTGGTTTCGCTCACAATTTAGTTAAATTCAGATAAAAATATAGACAAGAAGTTACAATGTTGCTTTATGTATCAGAGATGCCATTAGCATGTTAGCCATTAGCACTATTGCTGTTAGCATGTTAGCCATTAGCACGTTATCCATAAGTCAATTAGCATGTTAGTTAGAATGTTACCCATTATGTTAACTGTTAGCAAGTTAGCACATTAGCTGTTAGCATGTTAGCCATTAGCATGTTAGCTGTTATCCTTTAGCATGTTTGCCAGTAGTTAAACATGTTAAAACTCAAAAGAGTGTAAACACTTAACTTACATCTTACATCTGGCAGATATAGCTGACCTCTGGACTGCCCAGTAGCGAATTGCCCATCCAGAGGATTTAGTAGAATGAATCGACGATTAATTGTTGACTCGCCATTAGAAAACCGTTCCTAGGCAACAGCAACATGGCTGCCAAAATGCAAAGGCATAATAAGAAAATGATCCTGTTAAAAAAATCAACATTTTCCTCAGACATGCTGTAAAAGTACAAATAAAACTCTACACAACTAAAATTACAATATATTTAACTTTGATTTAGCTCTTGCGTTTTGCTCTAAAAACATCCATCACGTTCTTGACTGAATCCAAATCCTGTCAAACTTATAAAAAAAATCTTTCAATACAGACATGTTTACATGCTTTTCATAATTTTTTGGTCACAGTTCACAGCAGTGTCACTTCTGCTGCATCCTTCACTAACATCATATACAATGATATCATATACAATATCACAAACTCTATTCTTGCATATAAAATGCCCAGTGCTGCCAGAGAGCCAGTGCTGTGTTCTTCAACCAAATAATAAAAGTGAATTAAAGTGTCAGCTAAATATATAAAAGTAAATCTTTGTGAAATGTCATGTGAAGGTGAATCTAAAGGTGAAACTCCTGGCAGATAATGGAAAGCTCTGATCTGTGTGTGTTTATGGCTGTAAATATCATCATAAATTAAATAAATTTCATCATCAACTATTAATTTATTATATTTATTAATATACATTGAAAATATTTAGCATTAGATTTATTTAGCATTCTTTCTCTTCAGGTACATGCTTCCTGCTGACCACATATTAATATATCTACTGTATGACACACACACACGACTCCGCTGCCTCATGATACATTATTTGGATGGAAAGCTTTAATTAGATGTATTCATAAGTATGTAAAGGATAGTAAGATAGACGTGTGTGTTTATTTGCAATAATTACAAATTCCATCACACCTGTAGTCTCCAAGCCAATCGCTTACTGGTGCCGATATGTTAAGGTTTGAAATTTCAGCCATGTTAATTCATGATTTACTGATTTTCAATTCCGCCACTTTGAGAGGTCGACAAATCATTATAAGCTGAAGCTGTGCCTCCAGGCAGGACAAATGTTAAGCATGTCCACTAAAAGTAAATATGTTTTTTCCTGTGAAAAACGCCCTCACCGACATTCCATTAACTCCAAGTGTAGCCATGGATCAGGGAGGAACTCAAAATTAAAAAAATATATAAAAGTTAGGCTTCTCGTGTAGTCTTACAAAGTGACTTCCAAGATTATTTCCAAGATCCAAAACATGGACACTAAACTAATTGAGCAAGGGCCAATCAGACGGCAGATGTATTCCTCCTATATTCTATTATTGTGAAACATTTTCTTAAACTTTAATTCTTATAAAATTATATATTATATATATTATATAATATTATATATATTCTACTGTTATATTTGTAGTCCACTACCTCAACACTCCATTAGCAATGCCCACAAGCTGGCTGACAATGACAACAACGTCACTGCGGGTCTGAGCTCGGGGTTAAGAGCTGCTGTCAGAGAACATTAATCAGATTTGAGATTTCAGCTGTGCTGTGGTAAAAGTCTGATTAAAAGTCTGATCACGATAAGAAGCTTTTGTGTTTCTCAAAGTAAACTGTAATCATTACAAATGTGAATCTGTCTTATTGTCTTTTAATATTTCAGGTTCAGTATCAGGTATCCAGTATGTCAATGTATCATGTAGTAAACTGAATATCTGAGCTCTGAGGGAGACATCTGTGAACCTGACGTGCTCTTACTCAAATCTCATCACCACCAATGGCTTCTGGTTCAGCCTAAAGGACAAAGCTAAATGGAGGAAGGAGGAAGAGCCAGAGGATATAGCTTTAGACTCAGACTACACAGGACATGTGAGATACACAGAGATGACAGGGCAATTACTCTGTAATAACCTGTGCTGTTATACATGTCTGTGATGAATCATTCACCTTTAACTCCATTTAGACCTGCAGGTGACCCGGTGACTGCAGGTGACTCCACAGAACAAGCTCTCACCTGCAGTACTTCCAGTCTTCTAACCTCTGATGTTCACCAGTTCCACTGGTACAAGAATGGATAATACTTAGAGAAAAACACAGACAAAATGGAAACTTTCCCTTTAAGAAATACTAAAGAAGGCAGTTACTCCTGCTCTGTTCACGGATATAATGATATTCTCTCTCATCCACTGTGTGAGTATTCATTTTGCATCATCATGTAATGGAGAGAATCTGACTTCAGTGTTGAGAAAGATATTAATTTCTTTCATGGCGCCACAAATTAACTACATATTAACAAAATTTTATAATTTCTGTGTATCATTACACAACTTACACACCTTATACACTGGTGGTGAGTCGAATGAATCTGCTCTCTGAACTCTCAGAAATGTTTCTTTATTTTAAGCTGCAACGGGGTCTAAAAAAATCACCAAATCTAGTGACAGATTCATAAGAAAGCAGCTAAAGTTTATTGTTGTTGTGTATTCTGAATGTGTCTGTATTGAGGATTGAAACTGTTATTTGTGTTACCACTAACAAAGAGATACACGAACTTAGAGGTGTTGTTATAGCTCCGTTTAATAACTTGTAGCAGGTGAAAGACAGTCCAACTTTTTCGCATGCCTCGTGGATGCTAAAACTCACGGTATAAAACAAACTACATTACCCATAACTCTTAGTACAATAAATACGGTGGCATTGCCAGCCCACAATACACAACATACTCCTCCCTTCTACATGGCATGTCTCTGGCATCAACAAGTAAAGAAACAAACACCAACTCAGAAATTTCCTGTACTAGGGTGTGAGGGTAGACTACCTCAGCACCCACTAACCCTGGGGATTATTCTGCCCCATTATCCTTGGGTTAGCACTACAGTGAAAGTTGTTTGGGTGGTTTTCTTTCATGATATGGGTTTCGTCTTAACACTGGAACAGTCTCAGTGTTAGGTGGTTGCTCTAAAGAGGTTGCCGTGCTGCTGTCATTTGCTATTCAATAAGGAGCCAGGACTGGTGTTCTGGCCATGTGTGTAGCAAAATCCTCTGAAGTGCATGCATCTGTCCCCTCCTGGCTGCCACCAGGGTGCCCCTTGGGCACTCCTCTGAAGAGCAGCTGATTGAGATGTCGTCGCCATGTCTGATTATCACGAGTCTCAACTGTGCCTTGTGCCTGTCTTTTGTGTGACAGTAGCTGGAACCCACTTCTCATGGCCAGAATAATTACGAGTGAGCACAGCATCTCCATTAGAACTGTCTATCCTTAGCTCCTTTAGCCCTCTGGTTAATCTGACTTTGCTGCTTGCTCTGTACAAAAGAGTGAGTGGGTTGTGGTCTCAGTAAATCAAGCCATGTTTGTAGTTGGCATTTCATTAAAAAGAATGCAGGGGATGCTTTTGTGGTTGCATGAGGTCAGTTTTGGTACTGCAACAGAAAGGCAGCCAAACACTGCTCAAAAGTTGACTTTCCTTTTGTTGCCTTGAGGGAATGTTTCACAGTTTGGACCATGTGTTCTGCCAGTCCATTTGTGGCTGGACGGTATGGGCTAGAAAGAATGTGCTTCAATCCATTGGCGCGCAGAAAATCTTCCATCTCCTGAGATGTAAACTGCGGCCCACTATCACTGACCATTTGCTCCGGTAAGGTCTCAATGGTTTTCTCTGATGTTGTGGTGGACATGACTGCAACCTCAGGCCACTTAGAATGTGCATCAACTGCCTCAAGGAGCATCCTCCCTTCAACTGGACCTGCAAAATCCAGGTGAACATGGAAATGCTGACCACTCCCAGGGATGAAGGGGTGCTAGGCGTGGGTCATTTCTGATAGTTTGGCATTGCTCACATGACTTTGCTTTCATCTCAATTTCATGAACTACTCCTGGCCACCAGAAATAACTCCTTGCCAGGTCCTACATTCCGACAATGCCACTGTGTCCTGAGTGTAGCTCATCAAGGACTAACGTTCTCAGCTTCGCTGGTATGATGACACGCATTCCCCAGAGCAAACATCCTGCAACTACAGTTAACTTTTTTCCTCTCACAAGATATGGTCGCAGATCAGATGCAACATCTGCGGTGCAATGAACATCACCACGCATCACCCTGTCAAGCAATTGTGACAGAACCGGGTCAACTCTAGTCTCTCTCTTGAGCTGGTGGGCTGTAACAGAGCATTGTCCATCATGCTAAAGTAAAAGATGTCCAGCTGTCGAACAGCTCTAGATGAATGTTCAGGCAGGGAAGCAGAGACAACCCATCATCATTTGCATGTCCCTCTGATCGTCGATACTTGATTTCATAGTTATGTGCGCTTAATTTTTTTTATTCCAAATACTGTACCCAGGGCCTCTTTTTCTATTCGAGGGTTTTTGATTTCTGCACGGCTCAGAGTTCTTGAGGTGAATGCCACAGGCTTGTCTTCTCCTGAAGGCATTATGTGTGACAATACTGCCCCTACCCCATAGGGTGACTCATCACATGCAAGCTGAATGGGCAGCAATGGGTTGAAGTGAGTAAGTACTCTGCTGTCTGTTAAAGCTGCTTTTGCTTGCTTGAATGCCCTATCACACTCTTCAGTCCATTTTCATCTCTTTCCAGCACAAAGAAGTTCATGCAAAGGTTTTAGCAGAGTTGCTAACTGTGCGATGAACTTGCCATAGTAATTTAACAAGGATCAAAGCTGAGCAATATTCTGTGGGGCTGGGGCTTCAGCGATAGCCTTTACCTTCGAAGGTGCAGTGTGCAGACCATCAGCATCAATCACATAGCCTAGATATTCAACTGATGGCTTAAAGATTTCGCATTTATCCTTACGAACTCATAGTCCGTACTGCTCAAGCCTATCCAATGTCTTATGTAGGTTACACAGATGCTCGACATCATCTCTTCCTGTTACCAAAATGTCATTTAAATAACACTGAACCCCCTCAAGGCCACTTAAAATCTGGTCCATTGCTTTTTAAAACACAGATGGTGCTAATGTGACCCTATACGGCAGACGAGAGAACTTGTACAGCCCCTTGTGTGTGTTAATTGTCAGGAGGTGTTGGGATTATTCAGCCACATGCATTTGCAAATATGCTTGGCTCAAGTCAATTTTACTGAATTTCTTCCCTCCTGATAATCCAGCAAAGAGATCTTCAGTGACTGGAAGCGGGTATTGCTCAGCAATGAGAGTGGGGTTAATAGTGACCTTGAAGTCACCACACAGCCGCACCGAACCATCATGCTTAATGACATGCACTACAGGGGTAGCCAAGTCACTGTAATGCACTGAGCTGAGCATGCCCATGTTAGTCAAATGCTCAATTTCAGCTTCAACTTTGGGGCTTAACGCATAAGGCACATTTCTTGCTTTTAGAAACTTTGGTTGGCAGGCAGATTGTACTGAAAGCTTCACCGTAATCCCGTTCATGCTGCCCAACTCATCCTTGAAGACATCAGCATGCCTTTCTATAACAGCAGCTAACCTTTGTTCTCCCACAGAAATGGCATGCACCCTGGCCCAGTCGAGCCGAATCTTTTCCAACCATGGCCTGCCCCACAAGCATGGGAAATTGCCTGTAGCAACATAGGCAGGTAGTTTTGCTGTCTGTTCATTGAGTTCAACATGAACGATCACCTTTCCCAGCATGGGGACTGTTTCCCCAGTATATGTTCTCAATTTAACATCTGCTGGTGTTACTGGAAGGTGCTTTAACCCTCCAGTCGTGTTCACCTCCCTCCCCTTTCTTTAGTGTTCCTGGTCAAAATTAACCGGTCTGTTTTAACTGCTCTTAAATTAACGCAAAAACCATGTTTCACCACCAAATTTTTATTCAACATTCTTTAGCTCTGAACAATGTTTCAACGTAGTGTTTAACATGAATTTATAGAATTAGACATAAAATAACTACAGTGAAAATACAAATAGCCATGTATTACAAAATGAACATGAAATGTAAAACCAAAGACCAAACTCAACATGAAGTCGTGTGTGTGTGTGTGTGTGTGTGTGTGTGTGTGTATTCATGCACATGAGTGGCATGTGACGCTTAGGTCAGCCTGGGCCTTTCAAACATAGACATCACATTTGCAGCATCTCAGGTTTGTTTTGTTGTCTCTAGGGGCATAGAGCTCACAGCACTTCCTTTTCTGCCCATGTCCTTGTTGGGAGAGAGCAGCCAGAGCAGCGGCTGGGGCTGGGGTTGCACACATCTAACCAGACTGGCAGAGGCGGGTGTGCGGGGAATGTGCTGGCACCGTTGAATAAGAGGAGTCACCAAAGCTTCCCCCAGCTCTGCAAGGATGGCTAGGATGCTAACCTTAGATCTTTATTCCATATTTCCCTGGTTTGCTTTGAATGTACACCTTGAAGGAACAGCGACCTCTGAAAGGAACCAGGCGCTCATCAACTGTCACCTCAGGGCCTGGATTGTACATAAGTGGTAGGCGCTCCACCCACCTGTCCCAAATGTTCCTGATGGCAGCCAGTTTGTCATTTCACCAGCGGATGGGTTGTGTATCTCTGGAATCAAATCAAATGATTCTTGTAAGGACATGAAACTGTTGTAAGGACATAGTTGCCCGAAATATAGGCCTGCCAGACTGCATCCCACAGACTTTTTGTAGCCTCATTGTTTGTGATATACTCCTGCTAAAATCAACAGACCTGTGTAGGCTTGGAGGTCCTACAAGGTTGATTTCTCTCCAGGTGTCCCCAAACACACGCTTCCCCTCTGACATGAATCAAAAAGTCCTCATCAGACTCTGTCCCACTACTTTGCAGTGTGCTCTCATTCACTACGTGAAGATTTTTTTTCATAGGTTTCCGTGTCCCCAATTTTCCTTTTTCTCTGCTTTCAGCTGCTTTTTCTCTTTTACTTTTACAAACTCTTTCAATATGCCCCTTTTTCTTGCATTTCCTGCATTTTAGATCTTTACACCAGCACAGTGGACAGTGTCCTGACTTCCCACAAAGAAAAAGTAAGCGCTTCTGTATTACTTCACTACAGTATGCAAGCCACATACCAATCTATCTTGGATGGTTTCATTCAAAGCTGCATCAAACTCGCAGTGTTCAGTTAACTGCTTTAACACAGCTACATGGCCCTATGGATTCCCCGGCTTCTTGATTGCGCTTGTGAAATCTGAACTGTTCGGCAATAACCAGTGGTTTAGGGGTAAAGTGTTCAGCCAGTGTCTTCACTATCTCACTGTAGCTTCTACTGCCGGGATTAGCCAGTTAAATCAAGCTTCTAAGCAGCCCGTAGGTTTTAGCACCTATCACACTAAGGAAAGTTGCTACTTTCTTTTCGTCTGCAACACCGTTGGCCAAAACAAAAAAATCAAACCTCTCTGTGTATGAGTTCCACTGTTCGGTTGTCTCATCAAACTCTTGGAAAGACAAGAGTTTGATGAGTCAGACACTCCCAAAGAGTTACTGAAGGAGTTAAAATGTGCAAATTTAATAACAAAATAACCATAACCTTGTTTCAGTAAGTGGGACACATGCCATGAGTATAGTGTAAAAGCCAGAAAGGTTCATGTAAAATGTAGACTAACTTACTTTTAAGTATGGCAGTAATAGTAAAGGCCTTTGAAGGCCTTGACTTTTAACTGTGGCACTGGTACCTGCTTTTTGCAAACTTTCTGGACATATGTAACTTCTGCTGTAAGACTCATTACATTTGAAGTCTGCCTAGTAACAAGCATTTGAGTTTTGTAATTGGCCCTGACGAGTTCCTGACCTTTAAGTGTCTGGTTCGTCTAAGGCCAGATATGTTCCTCTTTTAAGGATGGGTCACATAAGGACAGATATGTTCCTCTTTTGAGTGTGCGAGATGTACGTGATGTACTGAACACTTAGAATGGCGTTGACATGTGATCTGGGACTTGTCATTTAAAATAAAGGCAGAGATGTCTATCATGTGTAAAACATTCTGTACAATGTGCATTAATGTATTATCAATGGGAAATATAATGTGTGAAAGTAGAACATATTGAAAACACAATCCCACTCAGTTTGAACTAAAATGTACTGAATTAAAAAAAAATGGGCACTTGCATCATCGAGGATTGGGGCTTTCCTGTGCAAGGCCAGGAAAGCACCAAGGAGAATATTTAATAGGTGATCTGAATTGGAGATGACAAAAAGAAGCAAAAATAATGACTAAATAGACTTGGTAATGTCACGTGCAAAACCTTCAAATACGTATTTGCACTGGATACAGGCGCATCACACTAATCGCGAATAATGATTGGATGAAAAAGATGAAATTGAGTAAGTTCAGTCCTCTCCAGTCTAAAGACTGGAGAAGCAAAATTAGCAGATGTACTTCTCCCAGTAACAGTTTTAAGATTGGTTAGGGTAATTTAGATGAACAATGATTGGAAGATGGAGATGGCCATATTTTGTGCAAAACATAATTTGCAATCATCTCATGACTGTCTTATGATTTCCTGTTAACTGATGGGTATAAAAACCTATGTAAAAGACATATTTTCTGCCATTGCTCTGAATCTTGAATTTCGAGTGTCTGCATTGCTTTTGCTTTTCAGCTTAATAAATACTGTAAATTTATTTGATCTTCTCCCCGAGTTTTATTTAACACTCGTGAAGCAGATTTTTGCCACAACATTACCAAAATAGTTTTAAAAATTAAAAAAAAATAATAATACAATACCTTCTAATGACCTGTTACTGTTTCAGGTGTTGGCCAGGACTGTTGGAGTGTGACCTACACAGATAAGAGAGTCTGTGTTTTGGAAGGGTGTTCA
This sequence comes from Synodontis membranacea, assembly GCA_025674565.1. NCBI lineage: Eukaryota > Metazoa > Chordata > Actinopteri > Siluriformes > Mochokidae > Synodontis > Synodontis membranacea. The sequence continues at coordinate 9,308 of JAOVYU010023982.1, forward strand.
GTGGAGTTTGCTTGAAGTTACTCACATCCCAGTAATCAGAGTGATAAAAAAAATATTCTGGCATTATATTCAGTCCAGTAAAGACTTCCAGGACCTGAAGCAGGAAACACAGTTTACTAATCGAGTTGAATATGTGTACCAAAACAGACACTCCACTCTGAAAATGAACCAGCTGACAAAGAAAGACTCTGGAGAATATCGCCTTAGATTCCAGACGATGGTAGTAAATTCTCTGGTAGACCTGGAGTGGTTCTGGGTGTTACATGTAATGTCCTCCACTGACTCTAGTTCTGATCTCTCTGCATTGATGTATATCTGTTAAATTCATTTCCTTTATCTTTTGCACATTCAGATCAGCAAGTAAGAGTGAGTGACTCTGCAGAGGCATCAGAAGGACAGACTACAGTAACGCTGTGCTGCATCACCTCCTGCTCTCTGTCTAACAACCCCATTTACATCTGGTACAAGAACGGACAGCCTGTTACTAACAAACTCACCAACAAGTACACAACAAGCTCTACCTGAACTACAGTGACGATTAAGGCAACTACTCCTGTGAGAGGACGTGAGGATCTCAGCTCTCCTGAGCAAACTGTTACATGAGTGCCACAAGGCTCAGGTGGATCATGTTCAATCTCAGCATTTCCAGAGAGCAGATATTAATCCTCAACTGCTCATCTTCATGCCTGAGTTGGATTCTTGAACAAGACATTGAACAATGTACATTTTTTATATCATAGTGCTGTTAAATTTGGATTGTCCAGGTGTTGTTTAATTTTCTTTAACATCAGTTCTAACAGTACTGTAGATCTATGTGCAAAAGTCCAGGTTTATACTAATGTTGTAATACGTCATAGTTTCTCTAGTCACAGGTACTCATATGTTAGATCTACATAAATTTCAATAAGTGTTGATATGGTTTTGTTTTCTTTTTTTGAGTTGATTTTAGTGTATAGGAACTTTTAAGCTGTAATCTGTGACTTCCTGATTAACTTTTTTACAAATAAGAGGTGGCACAGAGGACAAATTCCCTTAGTCATCCATCAGTATGGAAAGGGTGAGAGAACAAACAAACCAAATGAGAGAGAAGTGTGTTGACCTTCATAAATCAGGGAGTGATTATAAAAAATAAAATGTCTACTCACCTGAAAATGACCTTTTCTACTGTTGGGGCAACTGGAACTGTTAGAAGCTTGCCTATAAGAGGACCCAAGTTGATTTTTCCTCTATATACAGTGAAGAGAATGGTTAGAGAGGCAAAAAAATATCCCAAAGATCACTGTTGGTGAATTAAAGAAAAATCTAAAAAGAAAAAGCAAAATATTGGTGTTACCAAGTCTCCCAAACCACCCAGTGACGGCACCTGTATGCCAACAGATTATTTTAAAGGTCAGAAAAAAACTCTTTTATTTGTCAGTTAACCTCAAATGTAAGTGCCTGGAGTTTGCAAAACACTACTATTACAGACTGGAACAATGCTCGATGATCTGCTGAAACAAAAATGCAGCTTTTTGGCAATAAACAGAGTAAAAAGAAGGATGGCTGTAATGAACAGAAACTTATCCCAGCTGTAAAATAATGGAGGTTTTGTGATGGTGTGGGGATATTTTTCCTCCAAAGGCCCTGTACATGTTATTAGGGTACATGGCATCATGTTCCCCATGAAATGGCATTTATTAAATCAAACTCTGGCCTCCTCTTAAAGCAGGACAATGTGCAAATCAACACAAAAATGGTGAACTGGGAGAGATTCTGTAAAGAGCAATGGTCTCTGATTCCCTGCTTTGTATTTTCCAACATTATAAACATAAATATTATGTATATAGGAGAAATAGGAGAAAGCTCAGTGGTGTTTTATTGACAAAGGGACGTTGTACGAAGTATTGGGGGTCCATGGGGTGCCAATAATTTTGGCACATGTGTTTTTGTTGAAGATAATTATTTCTTGATGAGGGATTTGTTTTATAAATAAATTTATTTCAATTAAAATTGGATTTTTTAAACCCTTTTTATTAATCTTTAAAAGGGGTGCCAATAATTGTGGAGGTCACTATATCAAAGGAGTGTAGTGGCATATTAGCACATCATAGCAAATTCATTCTTTTCTGTGTAATTAAGTAAATTCATTCTATAAAATTTTTTGCAGATATAATTGGAAATTATATTATTCAGCATTTTATTAAAAATATGGCTGAGTCTGCTTAAACATGC
>JAOVYU010024270.1:0-11507 GCA_025674565.1 Synodontis membranacea
TGGGAGGAGGTGAGTTATTCGGCTGTAGTAAGCTCTCTGTGGTCAGCGAAAAATAATGGTGACAAACACACATTTTTTTTTTTTTAAATTAAATTTAACATCGTATTTGAATGAAGTGCTTGTTAAGAGCATTAGCTTATGTCACATTAAAGCTATTTTGAGGTTATTACACCATCTCAGTATTCTTTGAGACAAACCCAGTCCTAATTATCTTAAATAATAGCTTATTTAGATCCTAGATGACTTTCTGAATATTACAGCCATGACATCATTATTGTACTCCTATTAGTTAATTTGTCTGATTTGCACTAAAAAACATTTCTTTTATAATTGTTGTGTCTCTGTTCAGGTGTCAGCGCCAATGATGCCTGCATGTGCATCCAACAATAACAGCTCAAACATCATACCGCTGAGATCTGTAAGTGAAATCATGTATCCATTTACAAAGCCACTGACCTATTTATTAGGAACTGCTGTACATCGAAGCAGTGCATAAATGCATGTAGGCATGGGTCAAGTACATCAATTAATATTACGATAAAACATTAGGTTGGAGGTGGGGGATGTTGCTCGACAGGTTGATTTGTGTTTTTCAGAAACTGTTTATGTCCTGGGATTTTCACATGTACCTGTCTGTAGACTTTACACTAGAGACTGCTGTAGGGAAAAAACACACATATGTGCACACACAAAACCCTCTTAGTAAGCAAAAGTTTTGAGGGTGGACTCATTGTGTTTATGTGAAAGGTCAGAGGAGAATGGACAGACTTATTGACTCTGACAGGAAGGGTTACTCAATCACCTTTTACAACAGTTGTGATTAAAAAAAAACTATCACCAAACACAGTAATCCAGTTTTAAAATGGGGTTCCTAATAATTTGGTCATTGAGTGCAAATATTTCACTTGGCTAGTTGTTAATCCGATTAATGTGTTGCCAACAGAATCATAACCAGTTTATTCTTTCCTTAGATTCCTCTACCATCTGTTCCTCGAAGAAATGGGACTCGGATAGGGTATTACAGAGGAAGATCTTGCAGAACATACACTAAGGAAATTGTGTGCTTGCCTTTTGAACCAGGGTCGACAGTGTTTGGTATACCCAGAGGTGATACTCGAACCAGGATGGCACATGCTGGATGTATTGGAAAAATTTCATTTTCTTCTGATTGGTCTGAGGATCAAATAAAAGCAGAAATTGCAGCCATCTTCAGAAATACATTTGGATTGTCTGAGAACCAGTCATTCCCATTTGAGTACTTGACCACCATCAAAGGATCAAAGAAACTGATGAAGCCAAATGTCACTTCGAATTTCCCATGGGGTGGTAAAGAAGTGGCCTCTGTTTGTTCCAGCACATGTCTATACATACTGTAATGGCAGGCATGCATGCTTCAGCACAGGTAAGTAGAGCATCTTGTATTTTAGGGATGTCTTCATAAAGTAAATGTATAAATTCTTCTGTCACAATTTTATAGTTTTAATTATATGCTGTTTTTTTTTTTTTTAACTACATTTAACCTTTCAGTTTAACCTTTCAGTCCCTCCAACCCCAGAGACTGTTTGACAGCTAAAAAAAAAAAAAAACAAATAAAAAAAATGATTATGCACAATAATGTGCAACTTTTAATTCTATGGAATCTGGAAATAAACAATTTTGTACAATACAGTGTTCAAAACACCCCCATTAAAAATGAGTCTCTCTTACACACACACACAAACACACACACAGTTTTTGGAAGTATATAAAAAAAAAAGATGTGGAAGAAAAACTAGTTAATTTTTAACAATGCTTTTTTTTTTTACACAAACAGCCTGGGGGTCTCTGGGACCCAACACAACAAGGCAATGGCATCACAACACAATTGTCAAATATGTCCTTACACCGAAAGTTTTTGCTGTGATTTGTAATTGACAAATTGTTATCATATTTTTTCCTGCAGACAAGCTTTGTTGAATTGTCTGATGACAGTGATTTTGATGGCCCAATGCCACAGCGAAGAAGAGGTTGGTAAAATGGATTTGGTTCCAGGTTGCTACCAGTGCAAACTCTTGGTTTGTGAACACAATAACTTAAGTCATTGACCTCTCCTTTTCAAAGAGTTCACTTATGATTGTTTTGGTGAAGATCGAGAACTGATTAGAATTTGAGGAGGTGCATTGTTCAGGCAGCATCTAGGTAATTGCTGACTTATGGCACACATTGTATAGCTCAAGAGTAAGAGGAGGCTTTACTCTTAATCTTTTTTAACTTTTAGAGTTCTAGACTAATAAAGCAAGATGGCATTTCACTTGCTTTACATGTAACAGTGTTGCCAATTGTTACACATTGTACTGCAGTCATTGTGAGGAAATGCTTTGCATTTGTTGATATAGTGGTGAACAGACATAGAGGAACAGATGCACCATCCACAGACCAGGTGGTGGACTTACCGGAAAGCCAACCAGAGGCATATGGGACTACTGTTAACTTCGCAGATTTCATGTAAGAGAGCTGGTTATATATGTATAGAGATGTCATTGTATTTAAATTGTTCAAATAATGGATAAATGAAAATGTTAAAGAAATTGACACCTGAGCAAACAAATTAATTTTAATTTTAAAATGTAATTTTATTTCTTTTTTTTATTTTGTTTTACCCCTGTAGTTACAGATTGTGCACTAATTGTAAAACTTGTGTCTTATCTTCAGCCCTGTTGATTTTGAAGAAGAAGAAGCTGTTGAAGAGGCCATCAGACGCAGTCTTCTTGATGAGTCTGGGCAATCACATTGTGACTTAAGGTGTATTTGCAAATTTCATATGTAGTAGTATATAGTTTCAAACCTTACTTTTTCCTATGTGACCCACCATTACAAAACCAACCACATTGGTCAATTTTCAAATATGCCCTATTGTAGTTTCATGGAAGACCATTAAACAATCTTTCTGATAATTTATAGTTCAAATATATAATCAATATTTTATTTATATATATATCAGAGTTTTTGACTGTGTCACATTAGTTCATATGGTCCATGTGTTGCTAACCGGCATGCAAAGATGCAGCACAGCCAGACAGAAGCCTTCTTTTGGCTCATTTATAGCAGAAGGAAGCCCCTTTACAAGATGGGTGTGTATAATTGCATTTTATTGTCAACTCCTCTAAATAAAGACAAAATGAATACTGAATCTAGTAAGAGGGAAATCACTGTATTTTAATATACAACATGAAAGGTTCTCCTCTGAAATACACCACTGTAGGTACAAAGAATTTTTACCAGCATTTGAATAAAACAAATTTCTCAATATGATACCCCATCTCAATAAAAACGTTTAAAATGGAATAAATTGTGAATTTCTTCAAAAGTCATTTAAAACATGAAACTGTAAATGTCACATTGCATAATATCCATGCTATTCTGCCAAAAGTTACATTGTAGCTATTTAAGGCCACACAATTTATTTGCCCTCTTATCTCAAAATTGTTCTGTGTGACTTCAGACTGGTTTTGTAATGGAAGTTCACAAATATCATCTATTTGTATGAAAAATATGATGTTTAACATTGTTACATTTCTGTTTTTTTATTGAAGGCCTGCAAAAAAATTAAGCAGGGAAGAAATGACAGGAATAGTAAAAGCACACAGTGAGAGGGTAGTGACTTCAGCATTCCGGTCAATTTATATAAGCAGAGGAAATGTGTGGGAGACAGCTGTTCGGCAGTTCAGTAGACGCAAATTTGCAGAGAGTACGGATATGCTCTACGTCACTTTTGCCAGTGATGAAAATGATGAGGATGCAGAAGACCTAGGCGGGCCAAGACGAGAATTTTTTCGTCTGCTTGCAAAAGCCATCTACAAAGACAGTGGTGCATTTGAAGGTGGTTGTCAGTGCATTCATAGGCTAACCATAACACTGTTATATAGGTAATCTTAACTATCAGAAAAGTTGCTCATTAAAAGTTACTGATTTCCCTTCCTTACATCCTTCTTTGGATCTTAAAATAGATTTCTGGTCTCAGAAAGGATCTTGACTGAAAGACGATGTTGTAATGATACTTAAACCTAATAAGACTAGTGACTAAAAAACCTAAGCATTTCTTATATATGTTTATATAAACATATATATGCATGTGTAGTAATCTTTCAAGAATGAGGAAAATATGCAAGGAAGGATGGTAAGAAGGTGCACTTTAGTAAACAGGATTGGCCCTACTAACCTGGTAGAAGGATATTGGAATGTAGGGTTCCTTGTAGGCAGTTTATTGAAAACTGCATATAAACTCTCACATACTGTGCATCAGCTGATCAAAAGTTTAAGCCAATAGCCTTAAAAAGCCAAAACCAGACACTAAACATGTCAAAGAAGGACTCAGTAGTGAGTAGCCCCACTATAGTTGTTGATCACTAAAATTTGTTTAGGCATGCTTGATGCGAGTGGAGTGTTTCCAGGAGGCTGGTAGGAATGTTGCTCCATGTTGCTGTGGTGCAGAGGGCTTCACGGAGGGCATCCATGGTCTGGAACTGACATCCATTTTTGTAAACTTCCCTTGCCGTCCATCTCCAAATCTCAAGTTCTCAATGGGACTTAGATCAGGGGAACAAGCAGGATGGTCCAAAAGAGTGACGGTATTCTACTGGAAGAAGTCCAGTAGTCTGAAGTGAACTGCAGCATTGTCCTGTTGAAAGACACAGTAATTGCCCCACAGACAAGGGCCCTCAGTCAAGAGGTATGCCCGCTGCAAAATCTCCACGTAGCCAGCCGCTGTTTGACGCCCCTGCACAACCTGAAGCTCCACTGAAGGAAACGGCACCTCAGATCATGTGCCTCCTTCACTATGCCGCTTAGAAAATGTCTCTGGTGGGATCTCCTTGTTATGCCAGTAATGTTGGAAGCCATCAGGACCATTTATGTTAAATCTTTCCTTGTTGGAGAACAAAACCACCTTCCAATGTCCCATATTTGGTGCTCACTTACAAAGTCAAAATTGGCAAGGTTGTGGCATGGGAGGAGACAAGTCCTTCTCTGGCAGATGCTGTCTTATGGTTACTGGGCTGCATCAGTAAGGGCCTTAATTTGGGTCGAAGGTCGGCCTGTGTCTTCACAGACAGCCCGTCAGATCCTCTGGCTCAGTGCAGGTGAAATTCTTTTTGGTCTACCACTTGACTTGTCCCAATAACCCTCAGGATCATTTGTCCCATAACCCTAAGAAATTTAAATTGACTGTCTTACTGTGTCAAACCTTAGCAGCGATGGTGCTTTGTGAGAGGCCATGCTTGTGCAACTTAACAATCCTGCCACATTCAAAGAAAGAAAACCTTTTTGTCTTTGCCATCAGCAGGTCATAACGGTGTGAATTCCTGGACAAAAATGACTTGAAAGCCATTTTTTATGAAGATTTTGACTTTTGTAAAGCTACCATCTTAAACTTTTGATCAGCTGATGTACACCCTGTTCGAGTTTGAATGCAGTTTTCAATAAATTGCTTACTCTGTATTTTGTGTCTTGCTCCTGTTGCTTCTTTTTGCATTTTGAAATACTACTTACAAACTGGTTACTATCCACCAGTGCAAAATGCTAATTTTTGTGATTTTTCTTCCCCCGGTCTTAAGATTTTGTTCAGGAGTATAATGATGGTGTTAATGTTCCAGTTTTACTGTATAGTACCTTTTTCAAAATCAAGAACACTACAAAGTATTAGCTGTACCAATGGGATGATTTTACTTTTCATGTGACTCTCTTCCCTCAGAGTCCCTGAATGGATTTATCCCCAAAATGAACATTTCTCATGTGCAGAAGGGAGTGTATCGGACCATTGGACAGATGATGGCCACCATTATTGTTCAGGGTGGTGAACCTCCAGCGCTACTCTCACCTCCTGTGGTAGACTACATTCTGACAGGAGACATGCTTCAAGTGAACTTTACTCCAGATGATGTAGCTGACATTGAACTAAGAAAAATCCTGAAAAAGGTATGATTTCAATTTGACATTCTAGTCCATTTTGACTAATATAACAGATTAGTTTTGTTTTGTAACAGTTGTATATAGTAAAGCTTTCTGTAATTGAAGTGGAGTAGATTGTCTATGTATTGGCACCTTGTGCTGTCAAAAGTTAGTTCTAGTTGTTTACTGCCTTTGCCCTTGATCTTGTGTAGGATTTAAGGGGGATCTGTTAGCAGAAATGGAATACAGAATTTGTCTAATAAGTGTATAATCACCTGTAACTATGAATCATTGTTTTGTAAGCTTAGACTGAGCAATTCATATGTACATATTTTTCCAAATCAGTATAATACAAATGAAACACTGGCTTGAGAATGCATTTCATGTTTAGTGGGTTGAAAAGAAGCAGTTAATACTGGAAGAAAGATTAAAGTATTAGCCATTACTGATGGTGTTTGGTATAGCTTTGCTTTTTCTTTCGTTAGTGATTTGTTAAACATTAATATAAATGTTTTAGAGCGGCATCAGGGTGCAGTCGTTAGCACTATCGACTCAGCAAGAAAGTTTTCTTTTAAAACCTGGAGGCTGTAGTTTGTACTGTACTTTGTAGTTTGAAAACTTACAAGAAATCACTTCTTATTCACAAGTTGCATTACATGAATATAATGTTTAATATTGGATTAATGTTGTAATCACATTTTATTGCGATGTTGACCCTGTGCTAATTTGCATATGACAAATAAAGCTGAAACTAAAACATTTATTTTCAAAAAATACTGCAGAAATGACATCTTAGCCAGTTAAAATATATTTAATCTAGTAATAAATAACCTGCTAAATCCTCAGATTACAGTAAACCAAATATAAGATTATGACAATCCATCCATTATCTATACCTCTTACCCATTAAGGGTCATGGGGAGCTGGTCTCATTCACCATTATATCACATGGCTAACACAGAAGTATTCACACTCTTGTTCACACCTATGGGCAATGTAAGTGTCCAGAACCTTTTTACCAATCCAATAATACAGTGGTTAGGAATGGGTCAGGCTACATAAAGCCCTAAAACACCTAGCATACCACATACCAGCCTTTTAGCTTTTTTGAAGATAACAGTAAAACATTTAATAGATTAGATTTTTTGGAAACGCACCTAAAATTATTGAATTATATTGTATTCTAAAAAAAAAAATATTATAAAATATTGAAATAGGAACCAAAAAACAGTTTGTGCTTGCACTGCCATAGATCTGCAGACAGTTATTGCACCTGACCGTCATCATAGATTCTGATACATGTTTGGAAATGGAGGGTTCAGCAGAGGTGCTCAAGTTAGTTGCTGTCCGCAACCTTGCTACTAGATTGCTAATAAGTCCTGCATGGTCTCTCTTTAAGATGATGCCAAAATACGTTCTCTTGTGGATCCACTGTCTTCCCTCTCGTTGATCCTTAGTGTGTCTATCAATGAACACATTTGTTAAAGTTTTGTTATCCTTTGTTTAAAGCATTTAGAGGTGTGCATTTGGAAGGGTGAAGTATTGGGGTGCCATCACCAATGCGCAAAGCTGATAGGCAGCACATTGTTGTGGTTCCAGCATCTAGTTTATTATCTAGGACATTTATATTCAGCTTTGGTGAATGTTTCCCTTATTATTATTTTTTTTTAGATAGATCAAGCAACAACTCAAGATGAGTTGGATCAAGCAGTAGAGTCCTGTGACTCATGGAGGTTTCAAGTTGGTGGTCTTCCAAATCCAGTCAACCTGGACAACAAAGATGCATTTGTGAAGAATGCCATGCATTTCCATATCCTCATTCAAAGGCAGGGCTGTTATGATCAATTAAGGGAGGGTTTAGAGCATTATGAGGTTAGTATATAATGATTTTTTTCCAAATCAAAGCCATAAGGTGGTTGTTTTTCAAGTTATACATCACTATGAATAATAACTAATTGATTAAGATATGAGAACTGTGGCACATTGATACTGTGGTCAGTATGATGCCCTTTAAAAATAGGCCCTCTATTCATTTGCAGTGAAAATGAAATGTGACCTTACAAACTCCATTAAACCTCTAAGCAGCTGCTGCTAGTTTTATTACTTTATATGGTTGCTATGCCACAACACGGCTGTACAACTACTACATCTAACATCCAAAAAACACTTTCAGGTCTCTCTTCATCTTGCACAGTGAGACAGCCTTGAATTACTATTTAACTATCATTTATGTAAGGGTTTTATTTGTGTCTAAATAAATATTGCCAAACTAGCACAAAAGGTAGATTAAAACGAGATGGAAACTTGTATGCATGATGGACATTTTTTTCTTTTAAGGTACTATCCTTACTGAAAGAACATCCTTGTATGAGGATTCTCTTAGAGATGCCAGGTGAAGTCAGTAATGTCTCAGCAGATGTTGTAGCAGGCCTGCTAAAGCCAAATTACTCAGTGCTTGGAAGCAACAAAAGGCCAAAAGAAGAGATGATGGTGGTGAAATTCAGGGAGTTTCTCCAGTATGTACAAGGTAAGCAACACAACTGATCTCAAGTGCATTAAGAAGGCATGAAATTCCAATAATTAACCTTTGACAAAGCATACAGTTGTGACCAAAAGTTTTGAGAATGGCACAAATAGTGGTTTTCTTCCCTCCCCACGTGCATCAGTGAGCCTTAACTGTTTATGATGAAAAAACACCATGACCCCGTTCCTTCCTTGGACCTCTTTTTATAGATACTGACCAGTGCAGACTGGGAAACCCCAAAACAGCTACAGTTTCAGAGATGCTCTGTCCCAGTCATCTAGACATCACAATTTGGCCCTTGTGACAATTTTTCTCAGGAACACTACAAAAATATTGGCTCCAAAAAGACTCAAATGTAACAGAACTAGCACAATTTTGCCTTCAAACCTGCCTTAATTCTTCATGGCATTGATTCAACAAGGTGTTGGAAAAATTCCTCAGAGATTTTGGTCCATATTGACATCATGCAGTAGCTGCAGATTTGTCGCCTGCACATTCATGATGCGAATCTCCCATTCCACCACATCCCAAAGGTGCTCTATTGGATTGTGATCTGGTGAATGTGGGGGCCATTGGAGTACAGTGGAGTACCCCCACACCATTACACCACCGGCAGCCTGAACCGTTGACACAAGGCAGGATGGATCCATGCTTTCATATTGTTTATGCCAAATTCTGACCCTACCATCTGAATGTTGTAGCTGAAATCAAGACTTATTAGACCAGCCAATGTTTTTCCAATCTTGTATTGTCCAGTTTTGGTGAGCCTGTGCAAATTGTTGCCTCAAGTTTCCTGTTCTTAGCGGACAGGAGTATCACCCGGTGTGATCTGCTGCTGTAGCACATCTGCTTCAAGGTTCAACGTGTTATGCATCCGGAGATGGTATTCTGCATACCTTGGTTGTAAGGAATGGTTATTTGAGCTACTGTTGCATTTCTATCAACTGGAACCAGTCTGCTCATTCTCCTCTGACATCAACAAGGCATTTTCGTCCACACGACTGCTGCACACTGACTATTTTCTCTTTTTCGGACCATTCTCTGTTAACCCTAGAGATGGTTGTCTGTGAAAATCCCAAAAGAGTATACCTAATAAAGTGGCCGGTGAGTCTAAATATAAACACAATTTTTAATAATTAGATGCAAGTCAATTTCTCCCTAAAATCTGGACCCCATGTACATCACCAAATGCATAGTCTTATTCATGAGATGCTTTGCAAGCAGTTGTCTTCAGTTGCTTCTTGTTTATTAAAATGCATTGTGGTGTACAGAGGCAAAATTATGAAAATTTTAGGAGTCGTATGTATGTGTGTATGAGAGAAATCAATATAACACACACAGACCCAGATATCTAAAAGACAAGATTGCTTATGTATTGTTTTGTATAATTTCCTTTTTCTTCAGAGAGGGAGCTTAAGGAGCAACTCAGTAGCAGGAACCTCACCAGGGCAGAGGAAGCTTTTCTACTGACATTATCTCCTGGACACATCCTAGCATTTGCAACAGGGAGCAGTAAAATTCCTGCAATTGGCTTCTGTCCCAGTCCTAGGCTTTCTTTTGTTCATGATGAAATTAAAAACTTTCCAATTGCACATACGTGTGCAAATGAGCTTCAGCTCTTTGTTAATTCAAGAAATTTGGCATGTAATGATGAATTTGATTACAACTTCCTTGTTGCCCTCATGAATGGTGCTGTATTCAGTACAGTGTAGAAATGTGTACAAGCATGAGTTAAAAATAATGCATTTCTGTTTTCCCAGTGCATGAAACAAATTTTATTAATACATGTATTGCACTTGTTGAATTTTTTCATTGTGTAATGTTACTAGTTAGATTAAAGATTTACAATTTTGTTAAATACAAATTCCTGCACTTGCAGGAATAATGTTTTCCCATTGTTATGGTCATTTTCCAGAGGGTTCACTGTGTTCATCAACTCTTGCAAGTCCTGGCTGTTTAGTGGACAGAAGGAATGGTTTACATAAGGTATGGTTATAGCATTGACTGTTGTGTCCTCAGAAGCAGCTTCTGGGTGATTAACAAACAAAAGATGTTTGTCCACTGTGTACATCTGCAGTGGGGTTCTGTTGCCCTCAGAAGAGAGTGAATGGTTGTTAAATGCAGCTTTAAACTCATCCAATGTGCGACTGATTCTTGGAATGTACACATAATGGAGTGAGAATAAATCTGTTTCATTGTCTGTGTCCAAAGCTTCCTGTGATTCCAGTTCATAGAAAATTGGTGCATAGACATGACTGCAGTTTTTGTTCAAGTCCCGATGGAATCGTTCGATTCTTTGGTTGTGTAAAGAACTTCCTGTTAACACAGAGTTTTCACCTCTGTGGACTCTCATGTCTTCCCATATCTGGACATTCTCCCCCCCCCATAGTCAGTTCTAACATGAAGAGGTCTGCCAAATTCATGGACTGCTGATCTGAACAGGTCCATGACTGTCTCAGCCCTGTTGTTACTAGAGCAATTGAGAAACATTAACATCCTACTATAACCATCTATTGCACCATGCACAACCATTTTCCACCTGATCAATTTATGGTTTCCGTCGATGTGCCAAATATAATTGGGACATGGCACGTCATATACACGCCGATGTATTGTATTTATACTTCTTTCCTTGACACCTGTACCATCAACTCTTTGCACGCTCTCCCGTAAGCGTCTTCGCTGTATAACCACATCTCTGGAGCGCAAATGTCCATTAAGCATGATCTCTCCCACATTAGGATGTTCTGATTTAATTTCGGTAATGAGGATGTCCAAATCTTCATCAGAAATATTGGTATACTTGTTCTGTCGCAAGCTGAGCTGGCGCATCAATTTGGATAGGGTGGGTCTGGAGACACCAAGGATCCTTGCTGCCTCTGTCAGGGTTGTCTTCAATGACAGCACATGTTCAATGTCCTCTCTGGAAATTGAGTTTTGAATTTCATCCTAGAACAAAAAGAAGGCTGTTAGCTTGACACTAAATCTCATGGAGTCTAAGTCCAGTGAGGTACATCTGATGTAGTTTGATGTATTGAATATTAAAAATAATTATATA
>JAOVYU010024280.1:0-11506 GCA_025674565.1 Synodontis membranacea
TAGATAGATAGATAGATAGATAGATAGATAGATAGATAGATAGATAGATAGATAGATAGATAGATAGATAGCTTTTTTAATCCCCAGAGGGAAATTGTAGTATTATAGGAGCAATTCACATAAAACAAGACAGTACAGTATGTTAAGAACTATATAACTAGATTAAATATATGTAGTAGGAAAATAATACAAATAAAACTATTTATCTGTATATAAATTTCTGTATAACCAAAAGACAAATTGTGCAATTTAAATGACCAGAGTGCAACTTAATGTCCTATTTTGCAAAATAAGTTTTCAGTGTGCCATTTGATGTCCTTAACTGTGTAATTGAATACTGAATTGTTCAGTGTGGACTGTGTCCAACCACTCAGAGGATAGATTTCCTCTCCTTTCACAGAGAGGAGTTATTATATAAAGTTATTGCTGTGGGTCCGAATGATGTTCTGTAGCGCTCCTTGTTACAGTGGAATTGAAGACGTTTTCAATTGAAAGCACTTCGCTGTCTGTCCAACAGGTCATACGGAGGGTGTGAAGGGTTGTCCTTGATTTTAATCAGTTTGTGCAGCATTCTTGTCTTAACAACCAGCTCTAAGGGATCCAGAGATGTTCCCAGCACAGGTACAGCCTTTTTTATCAGCTCGTTCAGCTTCCTAGTATCACTAGCTCTGATGCTGCTGCCCCAACAGATGGCTGCAAAGAAGATTGCACTTGCAACGACAGACTGGTAGAACATGTGCAACATCTTGCTGCAAACATTAAATGACCTTAGTTTCCTCAGGAAATAGAGTCTTCTCTGTCCTTTCCTATACTGTATACGGCCTTGATGTTATATTTCCAGTTTATTGTCAAGGTGAATCCCCACATATCTGTAGTCCTCCACTACCTCCACATCTTCTCCCAGGATGGAAGTAGTGTTTACTTTGGTCCCAGTCCTCTTAAAATCCATAACTATTTCCTTTGTCTTGGCCACATTTAGAAGAAGATGGTTGTTCCCACACCACTCCACAAAGTGGTCCACCAGTTGTCTGTCCATCACTGACATACCCCATAACTACAGAGTCACCTGAGAATTTCTGCAAATGACTGCAAATGAGTTGTACTGAAAGTTTGAGATGTACAGTGTAAAAAGAAAGGGTGAAAGTACAGTCCCCTGCGGTGCTCCTGTACTGCTAACCACCTGCTCAGACACACAGTCTCTAAGTACACACAGTCTCATGCACAGTCTTTACAAACTGTGGTCAATTCGTAAGGTAGTCAATAACCCAGGAAGTTGTGGATGTGTCTACCTGCATCCATTGAAGCTTCTCTCTCAGCAGTACAGACTGGATTGTGTTAAAAGCATTAGAGAAATCCAAGAACATAATCTTCACAGTGCCGCCAGCCTTGTCCAAGTGGGAGTAAGCTTGCTGTAGCAGGTAGATGATCTTTCACTCCAACCTGAACACAATAGGCAAACTGAAGTGGATCTAGATAAGTGGACATCTGAGGTCTGAGATAAGAAAGAACCAGTTTCTCCAAGACCTTCATGATATGAGATATTAAGGTAACTGGTCTGTAATCATTTAGGACAGAAGGAGATGACTTCTTCAGCACCTGCACAATGCAGGATGTCTTCCATAGCTCTGGAACCCTCTCCTGGCTCAGGTTAAGATTGAACAGATGTTGTATAGTCCCACATAGTTGGTCCACGCATGTCTTTAGGACCCTGGGGCTGATACAATCAGGACCTGCAGATTTGTTAATATTCAGTCTCTCTAATTGTCGCTTTACCTGTCTGCTGGAGAGAGACAAGTGGGTGGGGGAGATAGAGGAAGGCTCATTGAAAGGTGTCAATAGAGCTGTGTTGAAGTCCATGGAGGGGGTTGAGTGGTGTGAGACAGAATGCTGTGCATCATTGGTTCCAATCATCAAGGTATCAGAAAGAAGCATCTGTGATGATGGAGAGGGTGAGGGGTCTGTGTGTCTGGAGGAGAAGACAGTTGGGGGTTCCATACTGAACCTGTTGAAATGCACATTCAGCTCATTGGCTCTGGTCAGGTTTCCCTCCACCTGATTCCCCTTCACCTTGAACCCCGTAATTGTCCTCATTCCTGTCCACACATCCCTCACACTGTTTTGCTAGAGCTCGTTTTCCAGCTTCCTTGCTCTCTCTGAGATTCACTTTCAGCTCTCTCTGTATGCTCCTCAGTAAATCTTTGTGCCCATCCCCTTTAATTTTGTTCAACAGCTCTTTCATGTCACTTGTGATCCAGGGCTAGTTATTGGGGAAGCATCGCACTGTTTTGGTAGGTATGGTGTTGTCGACACAGAAGTTGACATACACTGTTACACAGTCTGTCATGGAATTAATATCATTTCCATGGGGCTCACAAAGCACATCCCAATCTGTGACCTCAAAACACCCCTGCAGAGTCTCAGTGGCTTCCTGTGACCACCTCCTTGCATTCCTTGTAATCACAGGCTGCCGCTGAACAATGGGTATATAGGTGGGGGTGAGAAGTACTAAACAATGGTCAGGTCTGCCAAGTGGGGGAAGGACCACAGAGTTGTAAGAGAACTTAACATTTGCATAAAATAAATCCAGTGTTTTATTGTCTCTGGTGGGACAGTTCACAAACTGCTTAAAATTTGGAGGTGTGGAAGAGAGCGTACTATGATTGAAGTCTCCAGAAATAGCTATGAAGGCATTTGGGTGTTGGGTTTGTAATCAGGAAGTGACTGAATTGATGATGTCACAGGCTGCATCGGCATAAACTGTTGGCGGGATGTAAACAGCAACAATGATGGCCCATGTAAACTCTCTTGGAAGATAATATGGATGAAAACTCACGGCTAACAGTTCAATGTCTGGGGCTACAGAAGCGATCCTTCGCAGTAACAAGTCCAGGATTACACCATCAGTGTAGTTAGCGTAACACCAATGGCCCCTTTCTCTGAAATGTGTTTCTTTCCTCAACATAACTTTCCCTCAATAAATCTCAATTTCAGTATGTTTCTTTCCTTGATAGATCTTACCCTCAATAAATCTTTTCCTAGATAATTCTTACACACTCAATATCTCTAATACAAACCTTGGAATGTCATGGTAAACACTGTTACCAGCACTGACACAATGTCTGAACAAAGAGTGAAACACGTGCTAGGTTTATAAAGAGGCACAGGCAGGTGTAGCACATTTCAGCTGATTGCAAGGTTAAATAGTGACTGGTGCAATGACTGCATTAAAAACATATGTAGGTGGCTGGATTTTTGCCTATTTTGCCTGATATCAGCTAAGAAACTCATAAGCACATCTAAAAGATTTATGGTGGTGGGAAACAATTGTTTAACTATTTTGTTCATATTTTTTCATTTGGTCAGAAACAATACTCTTTTTCTTTCTTTCTTTATAATAATGTATTTATTATAATTTTGTATTATATTTTATTATAATTTATTAATTATATAATTAGTACATATTTTAATTGGGTCCCTCATGAAAAACTTTGAGAGCTCTGCAACATTCAAGTGAGCTTCTGCAATAGTGCTCTGAAGAATTATTGTTCTCATACTGCTAGATACATTCATCAACCATAACACATTCCACCTGCTGGCTATTTGTTTTCTTCATGCTTGTGATGTGCCACACCTGAATATGAAACATTCCAGCTGACAAACTGATAAGATCATTTTAGTTTTTAGCTGAAATGTTTCATATTCAGGTGTGGCACAACACAAGCATGAGGAAAACAAATAACCAGCATTTTGACATCTTCAGATAAAATCATTTGCAAATGCACTAAAAAGTGCAAAACATTTGCAAAATCAGACATGAGCACAATTAGACCAGCAGTCAGTAGTTTCAAAAATCCCAATTAAATGGACAACTATTAGACTATGGCTGGGGGTGGTAACATTTTCACAGCTCTGGGTAAATTTTTTTTTGTCTGTAAATGAAGATGTTTTTGTAACATTTCCCTGATGACGATGGAACAACCACAGATTACATGGGTGTTTTTTAACCTCTACTATTGAGAGGACTTTCTGGGATCATTGTCTAAAGAAGATCCCGGTTAGATCTGACAGTTTTACTCCTACGATGCATTGTGCCACCTTTGCTACAAGCCATACATCAACCCTGTCAGTGCCAATGCAGCTGCTGTACTAAATCATCAGGCAGTATGTCAGTGCACTCTCATTGGAGCAACAATAAACAGTAAAAGGCCTGACAAACAGTTAACAGTCAAACAGTTCCTGGATGAATCATATTACACTACACTATGCTATACAGTAAGTCAGCTGGAGCCAAACAATAATAATAATAATAATAATAATAATAATAATAATAATAATAATAACAACAACTAGGCAATTCCCCTGCGGCAAATCGCGAGAGGGATGCAGTGCAGTGGGTCTCATCTCAGTGCTTAAAATCTAATAAGTAAAACAAATATTGACACAAGCATACGTCTATGTGATTTTTATGTTGACGTGTGTATCATAACTTCATTGTAGCTAGCTTCACATAAGCTGACTTTTCCAGTATATTGGATGAATCACAATCAGCTCATGAGTGGAATCATAGTGCACTGGATAGTGTGTAGACTCTATGGTTTCGTACGCTAAGAAGTGCACTAGTGCAGGGAGTACATCGCCACTTTAGATTCTGTCAGTGTCGTTTAAAAAGTCTGTTACGATGTAAATCTTTAAAACACATCGGTCTTTTTATGTATAATAGTCAGCACTTTTAACGTACAGTTATGACAAATGGGCTTAATATTACCGCAGTTGACTTCTTGCATTTTTTAGATCTGTGTATGTTGTGTTTAAAAAAAAAAAAATTAAATTGTTAGAACAGGGACTTGAACCCTGGACCCTCAGATTAAAAGTCTGACGCTGTACCGAGTGAGCTATCTGGGATCTATAAAACATGTTGTCGACTCATATTTATAATTAGGGTTGAATCCCAAATGGTCCCTTTTCCGCCATGTAGTGCACTAAGTAGGGAGAATAACCCGCTCAGCAACATTGACGTGCAGCTTTGTAGGGAGCAACGGGTGATTTGGAATTGAACCTGAGTGAACCGAAGTGAGCCTCCGGAATAGGAATATCTTGAAATTATCTTTAATCCAAACGTTCTTTTTTGTGTTGTTAAAATGGGTTTAATATTACTGCAGTTCCCTTCTTGTCTTTTTGAGATTTGTGTATGTTGTGTTTAATTAAAAAAAAATAAAACATTAGAGCACCCAGCTGGGACTTCAACCCTGGACACTCAGATTAGAAGTCTGATACTCTACCGAGGGAGTTATTTGGGATCTGAGCTTTGTAGGGAACAGCAAGTGATTTGGGAGTGAACCTGAGTGAACCGGTGTGAGCCTCCTGAATAGCAATATCTTGACATTATCTTAAATCCAAACGTTCTTTTTCGTGTTGTGTGTGAGTTAACGAAATAATGAAAATGAAAGGTGTCACACTGATAAGGAAATTAATAAAACGCAATGTTTTATCTTTCCAGCCGAGCCAGGCTTTTAGCCATTAGCGCTGCTAAGCAAAGTTTACTTTTTTATAAGTCTTAAGCATGTTGCCATGGTAACATAGTCTGAGTGCGCAATGAATGGGTGTCTATTGGGTGGGTGTGTTTTACCATGAATAATGTCGCCGTGGTAATGAATTCTGATTAACCAAATAATAGCACACCGAGTCTGATTGAGACGCACGGTTTGGTGTATTATTTGTCTGTGTGTGATGATCTGTGATTGAGTTATTCGAAATTAAAATTTGGAAAACAGAATAACTGTTGGCCGCAATACCCCGCTCGCTGTGAACATCTGTGGAGTTCCCTCAGCCGATCGCCTGGACACTCTCCCTTCACCCATAGAAAAAGGGTCACAATCTCTTCAGATCCTGATTTCTCTTTTCGAGGCGTGGTTTTGCGGCCTTTGGACGTGGTTTTGCGGCCCTGTCCGAGTGTGAGCATGCCTTCGGCCGCAGCTCCGCTGCCTGAAAACCCCGAAAAACGCAATAGTAATATGGGTGGTTTCACCACCCATAATAATAATAATAATAATAATAAGAAGAAGAAGAAGAAGAAGAAGAAGAAGAAGAAATCTAGAAAAATAGAAAGAAGATACAGTAGCAGACTGATGCCAAGGGGGTATCTGGTGATGTATAACTATAAAATATCAGGAACAGTTTAAGCACTGCTATTTAGACCTTTTAAAACAGCAAAGTGTGACAGCAGCTGAAGTAAATATAGTATCATTTACTCTATGATGTGTTTCAGGCATTTAATTTTCAATTTGGGACTGAATGTATATGTATATTCATCACTGTGCAGATGATGAATTCATTAACAATATCTCCCCTTGTGAAGGAATATATGCTGATTAAATATGAATGAGTGGTTATTAATACAATATCAGTGATTTCTGTAGGCACTGGGCACAATAGACTAACATGATTTTTTTGTAAAAATTAAAAAATTATTTTATGGCCTATCCAGTCACTTGATGTAAATCTCAACAGCAGATACAGAATTTTCACTCCTATGGGGCAGCAAATGTAAAAAGTTTAATTTTCATTTCTCTCTGACTTTTTGGAACATTTGAGGCCGGTGTGGACTAACTGAGGTTTTGATATGACCCGTACTTTTCCACAAATACAACAAGTGAACTACAATGCAATGAACACAAGTAACAGCACAAAACAAAAAGAGTAACATAATGTGTCAGCACAAACAGAATCTGCAAAAATAATATTCCCATCAATTTAGGGCATTAACCCAAATTAAACAGACTATGCCACCCTGGACATTCAAACAGGGAAGTACTTATTTCAACCCAATACAATTAACCCAAGAAAGCATTCAGGTTCATTGTACTCATGAGCAAGAGATGTGATTCCAATCTTAGTCTTTTATTGAACACAAAATTCACTACATACTGTCGCTCAGCTTACATTTCTTCTTAAAAAATTAAACTTAATTAACAGAGCTAAGGCTTCACCAGAGGAGAAGGTAGCAACCAGGAGGAAATGTATATACTAGCAGAAAGAACACTGCCCCAAACACACGTGCACACATCCATACACAGTGTCACGGAAGATCAAAAACCAAGAGCAGACACACTAGGGAAGGAAAGTCCCACCACCAGGAGAAACCAGCCATGGTAAACCTTAGCATCTGGAAATAAAAACACACCAAAACATAAAATCACCCACTCAATGTACACATACACTGTAAAGTACAAAAGAAAACCAAAATGAAAGTATGATCCAGTGGACAAAAGCAAACATCTGGGCCGGTATGCATAAAAATTCTCAGAGTAAAATTTAACTCTTAAATGCGTCACAATTCTAAGAGTGATGTGATTTTGCTCTTACTCCCAGACTTAAGAATAAGTGGCATGCATAAACATTCTTAAGTGTTAAGACTTGGTCTCAGCTCCTAAATTATTTAAGACACCTGGAGAGGACTCCTAAACCAGTTAGGAGTTTCACAATGGAAGCAGCACTATGCGCACCAAGACGGAGACTGCGCACTTTCCGTGAAAGAAAGGACGTACTGCGGATTTACGATGATAACGTGTTAATAAAAAGATACAGCCCCAAATATTAATGAGGAAATATATGTAAATAAAAAAAGATATCCCAGTGTTTATACTCAAGTTGTACTCGACAGTGATTATAGAATTTTGGACATTGTGCCAAAGTGGCCAGAGTCCACACATGATGTACGCATTCTGTCCGAGAGTGGACTCACTGCCTTATTTGATCAGAATATTATATCTCAAAGGTGGCATCTTCTTGGTGATTCAGGATACCCATTAAAGCAGTGTTTCCCAACCTGTGTGCCGCGGAACACTAGCTGTGCCATGAGAAGTCATGAGGTGTGCCACGGAAAGTCCGCTCGCCCCCCTGATATCCCCCCACCAACTCCGTCATCAATTGCTCGCGTATACTAATAACTCGGTCCGCGACCCCCCCCCAATTTGCGATCGCGTGCTCATATAAATACCCCGGTCTGCGATTGCACCCCCTGTCGGCGATTTAAATACCCCGGTCCGCGATTGAGCACCAACTGTGCCAAGAGTACTGTTTCGTCTGCTGTCCGGTTGGGTTTCCTTTTAGACTCCATTGTTTTGCTATGACTTCTGCCTTTGACCCATAATATAAAGGATACAACATATGCATCTATTTGTGGAAATTGATTGGTGACATGTTTGGTAGATTTTAGTACACACAATTAATAGTATAATCGCAAAAGGTGTTCTGAATGAAGCCCTAGATGAAGGGTTTGATGTCAGTAATATTTTCACTTTGCAGCTCCTCTATTGGTTGAACTCAGTATTTGGGGCGGGATTTTTTTTTGTAGTCCTCATTTCACCACACTAAAGTGCTGGCTATGTCGGCTCTTAGGAATCGGTCTTAGACTTCGCCGAAACTCGCTGTGCAATGCCACAGAGCAACAGAAAAGAAAAGAAACCAAAACCAAACACCAAAAACAAATGAAAGAACAAATCAACACAGAGCCCAACAAAGCAGCCCAGCAAAGCAGCCGTCAAGAGACATCCATCCTTTCTGGATCTACACTGTTTATTTGGCAACCGGTAAATGCTGACAACAAACCACAAAGTAAAAGCTTCTGACAAAGGATCCAAAGTGGACTAAATTACCCGCTGGAAGATGCTAGTATAAACAAACATTCACAATGATTTACTAAACACATCATATTAAAATCACATCGGAAAATCAACACCCATACAGTACCAACAGTAATCCACAAGGTAACTTCCAGGAAAAGGAATCCACTTGACAGGGCCTGCAAACAATAAACAACTATTTAAAACAACATGAACCATAAACAAAGGAACCATGAAACACGGCAAAAAGCTCCCACGCCTTTAACAATACAGTTTGTTAAAAATCAAGTGGCACCACCCAAGCATGAATGAAACCCTAGAATAGTATTCTGCCACAGTATGGAGGAACGCGAGTGTAGAATGATATAGAGCTGAGCAGAAAAACCTGCAACATGCTAAAAACATAAAATCAGTTATAAAACAACAATAAGAATTTCAGCAAATGTGAAATGGAGGTCCTGTTCAGTGAAGTGGAAAAAGCAACGAAAAGTGGTGGCTTAAGCAGTGGCATTATCAACAAATGAAAATGGATGGAGATGCAAAGTGTGTCCAAGGCACTTCAAAGTTCATGTTCTGAAGGTTTCACAGTGCCCAAAATAATAAAAAAAAAGAAGTGCCTCTGATTACCTGTTTTGCATTCTGCTAATTACATTGAAATGAAGTTTTAATGCTGTCTAATTTGGTTGAACATTTAGGGGGATCTGCTTCAGATCATTATCCTGCTGAAAGACCCAACAATGGCCCAGTTTCCTGGTTTTTACCTTGAACATGCAGATAAGACACACAGATGCTGCCTCTGTTCTCCCAGCCCTGATCTACTCTGGAACTGCTGGAAATTTTATGGACCATGACACTACGCTGACCATACTGTATGTCCTCTTTTTCAGGGACACATCCTATTTTTGGGACCTAAAAAAAGGATATATCTTTGGTTTCTGCAGTCACCATTCATTTTGCCGGTTTCTATTTGCCCCATACTTCTATCCTGTCCCCAGTGTTCTCTTTTTTAAAAAACAAAATGTAGTCACCCTGATGACACTAATGAGCAGCTTTCCTGAACACATTGTGGCATATAAATATGGCCTCCATGGACTCCAACACTCACACAACATGTACAACACTTTCACATTCGTAGACACTAGACTTTTAACTATACACACCTTTTCATTATTTCACACAATCACTGGTCACAGTATTTTTGGACTCTCATTACACAAAATAACACTAAAACAAAAACAAAAATAACACTCTGTGTACTTGCTGCCAGACTTTATCAAGCCTTGAATTATCTCATTTTGTTATCCTGGTTTTTGTCTTTGTATGTTTTCTGGTGTTGCTCTCTTGACCTTGCCTTTAATATTCTGCTGTTTGCACATTGCCTGACCCTTACCAGACTTTGACCTTCACTTTGAGTAAAGACAAAAAAGACAAATAAAGACAAAGACAAAGAAACAATTGCAAGCAATGTTATAGATTTTGATTTCAACTAAAACAAAAAAAAGACTGACATGCTTGACTGACTTGATCACTGTTCTAAAAATGCATCCATTGTATTACTTGTCACATTTGATTCATGACCAGGAGGTTTATAATTTGCTGCTTTGTAAGCACTGATCAATTCTCACCTTTTTGCATATGAATTACACAAAGCGCGAGAGTGTGGTGATGGCTGCCTGATGCCTTACCCAGGCATGCCTTCACAGCAGTCTGGATGAAAGAAAAAGGGGTGGGGCTGGCGAAATGTGGTTTAATTATAGTAGAGAAGCAATTGTAAATGAAAGAAATTATCATTTTAAAAGAAATGCTATTACTATAGTGACATACAAGAATAAGAATGTCAAATTGCAATTGGTTAAATAAGTCATATTACCTTAGCAACATATCCACTCCTGAATATCAAACTAGTATAGTTAAACCATATGTTTTTGTAGAAATGTTCAAATAATTGATTACTGAATGTGATTGGGTGGGGAAAAAGGAAACATCCAATAATTTGCATGTTGGTACAACAGTATATACCCTTTAGTTAGAAAGCTGCTTGTTTTTGTCATTGTGTTTAATATTAACTGGATTCATGTAAGCAGAAAATACTGAATTTTGAACATTTATAAATTAGAAGTATGTAAACAATAGCTCTGAACTTTTTGGATGGTTGTACAGTTTGTATTTGAATCTCATTTTCAATAAAGAAGAGACACAGAAGAGACGACCCACACACGAAACAGACGAAACACACAGAGTTTGTTATTTAATTTTCTCTCTTTACAGGGTTACTACATGATGACAGAAGAGTTCCATGACCTCACACTATCCTGCAGTTCAGAGTAGAGAAGAAGAGTTAAAGTCAACAAAAAAAACAATTTTGATAGCATTCTATAGGACATAAGATGTTATTTCAGGGCATTTTTATCTCTTCAGTTGAACTGTGCTTTCTCCTTACAGAACCATAAATATGTAAAGAAGAAAGAAAGACAGAAACCAAGCTCTTTCAGTTTTTACTTTACTCTCCAGCGAGCACTGCATGTGTATTATTCATATACAGTATGTAGGGCAAGGAGTACGGTTTTGGATCTTATGTGCCACACCTTTTCTTTTAGCAAACACTAGAGAAACGAAAGTTAACCTCAGGTCGGTACAATCATTTGCATTTACATTTACATTTATGGCAATTGACAGATGCTCTTGTCCAGAGCAACTTACGTTCATCTCATTCACACATCTGAGCACTTGACGGATAAGGGCCTTGATCAAGGGACCAGCAGTGGCATATCGGCAGTTCTAGCATTTGAACTCACAACCTTCCTATCCTAAGTATGGTAAAATGGCCGAGGCTAGAGTCTCTGAGAATTTGCATGAGCTTAACTGTCCTATCTGCTGCAATCTGC